>PVJI01021562.1:0-27140 GCA_004026765.1 Micronycteris hirsuta
CCCCCTTCCCCCACAGTTACCACACTGTTGTTTATATAGATGAGTTCTTCCTCTTCTTTTCTGCTCAATCCCTCCACCCTCCCAGCACCCCCAGCCTCCCCCCATAGCTATCAGCCTGCTACCTATGAGTCTGTCTCTGTTTTTCTTGTTAGTTCAGTTTGTTCACTGGATTCCACATATGAGTGAAGTCATATGATACTTGTCTTTCTCTGACTCATTTATTTCACTTAGCATAATGTTCTCCAGGTCCATCATGCAGGTTCACAAAGGGCAACATTTTCTTCTTCTTTTTTATGACCAGGTAATATTTCATCATCTCATCTCTTCAATACTTTTCAAAGTTCAATCTGCATAAAAATCATTTGAGGATTTTGATAAAAAACGGCAGGTCTGATTCAGCTAGTCTGGACTGCAGTCTGAGATTCAGCACGTCTTACAAGGTCCTGGTTGATATCAGAGTTGCTGACTCACTTCTAGTAGGGAGGTACCTTTTCCTCCTGTTCCTCTTTTGCTACACCTGAGGCACCTGAGGCTGGACAGGTCCAGGGACAAACAGTCACGTGGTGAGCCATACGGGAGGGTCTTGCTGCAAACCAGCGCCCCTTCTGCCTCACTGTGATGGCACTGAAAGCAGTGCTTACAGAGAGCCCTTCTGAAGAAAAATAGGAGCCACAGTATCAGAAATCTATTCAAAAACATGTAATATCGGAGAAGAAACTTTTTTTTCCTCAGAGTTTTCAGAATACTGAGAAACTTAGCTTTTGCCAAAAACGCAATTGATTTGTAAATGATCATTTTTTTCATATCTTAACAAGTTATTTTTAAACAGAACAGATTTTGGAAGTAAAAAATAGCGAGGTTATTTCTATGGAAAAACTGTAGAAAATTTGTTCTTAACAATATTAAAACCCATTAACTAGTGCAAGACACTAGGGTAATATTTAATTCTTATGTAATGTTCCAGAGGAGCATTTAGCAGATCATAAAAGAGATGTTTAGTGGCAGTATGTAGATGAAAAAACAAAAACCCTGGGAGGGTACATTCATTGTGCAATATCTCAGCTAAGTGAGGGCAGAATGGGTATTAGAACTCAGTTCTCCTTTTCTCTGCTCTCATCTCCTTAGCTGCAAGGAAGTGACAGGCAAACTTAGTCTCTCCCCTGGCAGTCCATCAGGAGTAAATCCGAGGGCTCGCTAAAGAGTAATGGGTTCTCCAAAGTAACGTGTGGGTAGTTACAACTCCACTCCCTAAAATTGAACCATTTCCCCTAACTCGGTTCAGCCACATCTGTCATTTGTTGAATCCTGAAAGCAATCCCCTGGATGGCACTGATTTTTTTTTTTTTTTTTAGCAGCTTGACTCTCATAGTTTCTGCTACTGCTGAATAGTTAATAGTTTTGTGTCCCTGATGGGTACCCTGATAAGGTATGTGCAGTATAGCCAAATTGCTGCGATTGCCAAAGAGTCTATGTTCGCCGAGGGGTCATACAGTTCTCTGTTGTGCAAGGACTTCTTCCTAGTTTGAATGTGTTTGCTGGCGTCAGAAACAAAACATTTAGTTGCTGTTCGGGAAGATTCTTTAGAAACATCAGTGTCAACGTGGTTGCCATTGTCACCAACACACTGAGCAACTATGCGGTTTATCTTTATGTAGGTGCTTTATGCAAACTGCCTTCTACAAGCAATAATTCTAATTATTGTGTGTTTGTATTTGAAAATGAATACGTCAGTTAAATATTAGTAAAACATACAAAATTGGTACTTGATGTGAAACAGAGACGTTTTGTTTTTTAAAAGAAGTACTTCTGAAGGAATGTATATATTCTGAATGTGCTTTGAAAATTAACATTTTAATTTTTTCTTAAAATTACCAGTTTTGAATTATAAATTGCTTAGAACAGTGTCTGATGCAAAGCAAGTGCTCAGTAAATGATGTTCTTTGTAGTGATTCACTAAACCTTCAAAACAGCGCTACGAGTTAGGAACTGCTTTATTTTATCCCCCACCCCCACCCCCTCTCACCCCCCAGTTCAACAGATGAGGTTTTTGAGGCATAACTGTGTTATTTGCCCAAGATCACACAGCTCAGTAGTGGTGAAGCTAGCATGTAAATACAGAAATTTTAACTCCAGCGACTTCATATTCTTAATTCCTACCCCTCTGATATTTAAATAAGATGATAATCACAGTAATAGCATTAATGATAATGATGAGTAACTTTATCTCGGATTCCTATGTTCTTCCCGAGCCTTGAGTATTTCACTAGATCCTTGGGGTTTGCTCTCAGTTCCAATATTTACGGTCTTGCAAGCAGCGCTATTGAGGAGAACATTATGCAAACATTCTTTATTACCCCATGTATTAATTAGAAAATATTTTATTTGCCAGAAAATGTAAAACAGAAACCTGTAATTATAAGAAAATAGAGATGGTGTGGCTGAAGTTAATGTGCCTAATACTTACTTGGGTAAAAATTGGCTTCTGAGATTAATATGCATGAAGAACTGAGATATCAAAATCAGACTTAATTTTAAGTGCTTTTCAGATGAATTGCCCAAACTGTTAGAGGTAAATTACAGCAAAAATTGTGTTTGCATTTCACTTCATATGCAGTTTGAACTTTCATGCTATAAAAATAAGAAAGTCTTTTGCCCCCTGATTTTTTCTGCTTCATTTGTTTGAACTGCATTTTTATTTTATCACAAATTAAAAACCATATCTTTGGGCCAAGAGCTCATTAGAGGAACAAATCTTCCTTGAAAATGTTCTGAAACAGGCTTCATTTTCATCCCTGTGTGATTTTATTTCCAAACTGAGAACCAACTGAAGCATGTCAGAAACAGCTGATGAGCAGATGAAGTAATGGCTTCTTACATAACAAGATTAGGTTTCTCACTTGAAAGAATAAAGGGACAAAGAATACAAGGTGGTTAATTTCGCTGTCAGAATACCTGTTACTCATGCATGGGCACCTTTCTGGAATACGGCTTGCTTTAGAAGGTTCCGATATTAGAAAGGCAGGAGAATCAGTTGTGGCCACACCTAGTGAATGACAAGAAGGGAGAAAGCTACGTAGACAAGCAACTTGGGCAACAAGTAGAGAAAGACAGACACAACTTGTTTATGCAAAAAAACAAAAGCTAAAACGTGAAAAATAAAAGTATGCTTGTGCCAATCTGTTTAAACAAATGTGGTAGAGAAGGAGGGCAATTAGCCTGATAATTCAGGCCCCGAACCCTACAGGTAAGTAAAATATATGGGAATAAACCTGAGGATTTTTAAAAACACACTAAGAGCTTTAAGTAATCACATTCATTAAATCAAACTATTTTACTCATAATTCTAAATTCACAGGGATTCAAGGAATATGGCAAAAAATTAGGATCCAGGTTTTTTAAAAAAAATAATAATAATCCAGATGGAAATACAGCAACCAAACACACGTGCACACACAGAATGATGTGTAATCACAGCGTGTGCTGAAGGTAACGGTGACCCACAACGTGGAGTGTTCCAAGTTAGAAACATACAAAAGGCCCGTTACACACGCTCAGTTCATTAAATGAGTGAAACAAACAAACAAAACACCGGAATAGTACAAGCTGTGAACACAAGAGAAGAAGGGATTGCACTCAAGGGACAAGCATTTCAAACCGAGCCTCTTTGGGCACCCGGGGTCTGGACGCCCGCAGTGGCTGCCCGGCTCACTTCTGTCTTTCTATCCAGAGGTTCTGCTCCGAGAAGCTGCGCGTTGAGTCTGGGTGTCTCCCACAGCACCACTGTTTGAAGGAGATGAAAAGTGTGTCTGGAATCATACAAATTTCCTTCTGCCCTGATTTGAATTTCTTGTGCTTATAACATACATTGATTTTATCTTCCAAGCGTTATGTCTATGAGGATATACTCTTTATGCAGGGATATATGTTTGTATGTGTGTATATGTATAGATATATCACTAAATATATATTTTTATTATATAAATATTTTACTTATATAAAAATAAAATGTATATTTTTAATAATGGAGAGAGAATAAGACTAAGCAAGCATGCTGCTAACATTTGCAGGCCTGGTGCAAGAATATATATCATATATACATATATACACATATACATATATATGAATGTCATATATATGTTAATGTTGAAAGTTGTATATCAAAGTAGTAAATTATTAAATAAAACAGACTTTATCTTCATACCTTGACTAATATATTTCCTTAAAAACCTAGAAGGCCAGGTTTAAATTTAGAATTCCAGATTAGGACTGGCCGTGTTAGGAGAGCCAGCCCTCAGCACCTGAGCTGTAGGTTCTACCCATTCTCTTTGCCTCCGCTCACTCTTGTCTTTTCATGGGACTTACACACAGACACTCACACAACCGAAGTTTCCCAGATGAGACATCCAAACTCCCTTCCATCCTCCAAATAAGCAGCGGTGGCTAGCTATCTGCATTGGATATATTCAAACAGACCATTGTATTTCAAGTTCTTTTGCCCAGAATCATAGAAATTTAAAGTTAAATAATACTTAGAAATTCTTCTCTAAGACGATTATTTTTACCTAATTTTTCCTGTGCCTATATCATTTTAAAAAATTGGCTTGACAAATACATCACTGGATAAAGAAAATTAAGTTTAGAGCTGTTTAGTGAGTTGTCTAAAATCACTTTTAGTGAGAATAAATCCCACCTTAATTGGAACATTCAGATTAAAAGTTTTTACTCTTAAAAAAGAGAATAAATTGGTAATTTTTTGGTGAATGTTAAACAACCAAGTGTTCAGAAATTTTAAAAATTCTTAGATAATGAAATTAATACATTTCTTAAAAGTGTCCAAGAGAAATCCAATATCAATACTGGGACTTTAGCAGAAGAATTTTTATTCATAAAACACTATTAGGAACAATTACCGAACCTAAGGGGCAAGTGAACAAAAATTTAATCCAACAAAATTTGAAAGTTTTTTTGGTGGATATTTATTAGTCAATTTTAGATTGCAAACTAGATATAGTCTATTACATATATTCATTGTCAATATTTTATGACTATGCTGAAATATCTCAGGAGAACTTGGGAAAACCAGAAATGAAATTGCTTTCTGAGAGTTAAACTGTGAAGTCAGCACATAATATATCAGATCAGAGATATGCAAAGTTGCCTTAGAGAGAAAGATTAGCTTCCTGAATTGCAAGACTAAACTTAGTATAATCCAATGCATTAAAATATTAAATGAAAGAATATGTCCATCAGGAAGAAGTTAGAAAATGAAGCATGGAAAAGAGAAAGTCCCGGAAGTAAGAGTTGACTGTGTCAATCCAAGTATGGTCTAAGGGAGAAGATGCCTTCTCGACAAACGGAGTGCTCTTATCGCTGGAAAAGATGCTCCTGACGTGGGTATGCGTGCATCAGGCTGTCTTACCCCGCCATCAACTATTTCTTTATTATACTGTCTCTCTTTGTTCTAACTCAGTACTTGCTGGGTCTTCTGATAAGTATTTTTAGGAGGTCTGTATGGCTGACGATGATGTCTTTTCGTTGTTGTTATATATTAATTAAGAGGCATGCTAGTGTGTACATGAGACTATTAATCTCATGTCTCTGCTCAGCTTTCTTTCTTATTAATAAGACCTCGATATTTTGATATTTTTGTGGTATTTCCAGCTTAAGCAAATAAACAGAAACTATATATATTTTCCAGCCCTTCTTGCAAGATATAAAGGCTGGAAAGCAGAAAAAGCAAAGGATCTCAGGGCAATGGTAACGGAGAGCTGTGATACCTTTCCTGAACTACTTACATCTGAGCATTGTGTTACATGGAGAACAAACAAAACCACTCTCCCCTTTGGAGAAGCCACTCTAGAGTCTCTGTTGCCTAGACCCAAATGCAGTCTTAAACTACACAGTCCATCTTACAATCAGCCTTTGGAAGACTGTTGTCATAAGGCCGAGCGTGGCAGATAATAATTAAGTCAAATGATAACCAAGTGCATACTCTGCAGGCTTCTGGGCAGACAGTGATACGTGAAATAACATTGTTTCCAACTGAATTCTTTATACAGTAAAAATGGCAGTTAAAGAGAAGACAGAGAGCGTGAGAATAAATGAGTACAACTAAAACCGGTGTTACGATAAACGATTTGGAGGAAATAAACAGAGTGAAGTGACAGGCCTAGGAAGTGTTTACCTAGGGTGGCCTGGGAAAGCTGCGTTGAACACATGGCACTTTGGGAACGAAATGGAACAAATGGAGCGTGAGCATTGCAAGGAAGACGTTTTAGGGATGTAGACAAGCATGCACCAACCCCACCCCCCGGGAATGCCCTTTTGTGAGGCCTCCTGGTTCATTATCAAGCTTCTCCTGTCTCCCTAATCTTGTTGTTTTGCTTACCTTATTAAATGTCTTCAAGCAAAGAAAGGACATTTGCAAAGAGGAGGTATTGATAGGCTTTTTTTTTTAGGAATCAGGAATGAACAGTGGATTTTTTTTTCATTTTTTTCTCTTTCATTCTTCCAGTAAACATTGCCAGGGATTTATAGATTTATTAACATTGTCTCCATTTTCTTAAGCCAAACTACTGCTTTACTGTTATGCATCCTAGTCTTTCAATTTTAAAACCTTTCCTGGAAATGAATTCTAGCAGTCTTCTAAGGCTGTAATTATGCTCCCAAAATAAAAATGTTTTATTTGGTGAGATCTATTTTTCAGTGATTTTCCTCTATACTACCAAAATGTATAAAGCCTTATTTCACAATATTTACAAGACAAGAAGTACCCATGACTAGGCAGAGCTGTATATCTGAATCATAACATGTCTTCTTGTAATTTAAGACAGTACCAGAAACTAAAGTGAGATTTCTATTGAAGAAAATTCTGAAATATCCCTTTCTAAGTGCACTTGGAAAAAAAACTTAGGTGCAAAAAAATTTCCTCCAGATCACAGTTCCCAAACTTTTCCACAAAGGGTTCATTTTCTTTACATGAAATTGTGTCAGAAAGGATGGATAGAAAGTTCAGGAGAGGACAAGAGTAACTTCCTCCAAGATTTAATGATATTCTGTGGGAACAGGGCACAGAACTCTTATCCTCTGCTGGTATCATTCTCAATGAAATGTCACTGAGGAACAGGGCGAAGTATGAAGAATGCAAGGTTGACTATAGAAACACCTGTCCTTTTCAAATTTCAAATCTATTACTTTTGGGCATGAGTAAGCCTTTGCAAGTTACTATTCTGACATTGAATTTCTTTTATCTCTGAGATAAATTGAACAATAATTCTTCAGCTTGGTGTGAGAATTTAACTAAGTAATTCATTTCCACAACTACACGAGGGATGGATTCTGACGTAGAAATGTTTTATTTCCATTACTTTAAATTTTGACATTGTATTGTCTCATTACAGCTCCTTGGCCTGCAACTCTCATACTCCATGTTCTTTAACTGTCTTGCTTTTTTTTTTTTTTAACTACAAAAGTATTGAGTTCTTAAATCCTCTACATTTTCTGTCAATTACCACATATTTTTACTTCCTTCTTATTCATCTTAAGCATCATGGTTAAATTTCCTTCAGTCTCTTGATGATCTCCCAGTTCTTCACTGGGTAAAACCCCAAGTCTAGATGAACCCACCTGGGTGATTCTTAGCGCCCTTATTCTAACCGTGGAACGCTCTTACAGAACTTTACAGACTGAAGCTTGTTTCACTGCAAAAGAATGATACCTACCCTTGGTTCCTCAGAAATCCCTCAATATTTCAGTGCTATTTAAATTATATCTCTCTTTTATTATCTATGGCAGCAATTCTAACCTTCTGAATTTCCTAGACTAGCTAACACCTAACAGACCTTGTCTGCCAGTAACGCCCATAGATAATAAAAGCGGTAAGATGGACTTTTGTGAACTACTGCTGTCAATTTTTAGATTGTGTTCACACCCGTCCTTTCCTGGTTTCCTCCCATCTCCGTCTTATCT
Source organism: Micronycteris hirsuta (assembly GCA_004026765.1). Taxonomy (NCBI): domain Eukaryota; kingdom Metazoa; phylum Chordata; class Mammalia; order Chiroptera; family Phyllostomidae; genus Micronycteris; species Micronycteris hirsuta. Next base: position 7,969 of record PVJI01021562.1, read on the forward strand.
AAAGTGAATTCCTTTTGTGATTGGAATTCTATTCTTTTCTACTTATTCAAAGGTATGCTTCACAAATGATTCCTTCTCCCAATTCTTTCTGCAACTAAGATATCTTTCTGTCTCAAGATTCTTCCACTAAATTTTAAGTTTGATATATTCACGTCTATGTTTAAAAGGAAAAACATCAAGGAACAAGCTAAGTTCCATAATTTAATCACATATTCCAAGCCAGCCACATACCAGCTTATTTCTCTCCCTCCCAGTCAAACGTTAGAAAGTTGTACATGTTAACTGTCTATTTTTCAAACTCCATTATTCCCCAAGCTACTGCTCGCTGCCCTCCTGCCCTTCCACTCTACTTAACCCACTGTCTCCTAGGTAACCAATGACATCGTGTTTCTATATCTGGAGTCACTTTTCCACCCACATCTCACTTGAAGTCTCTGCAGTATTTAGCGATATTGATTATTCTTTCTTGTATAACTTTTTTCTTTTGCAGTTTCACATATTAGATGACAGCTTGAGCACAAGAGTCTAGCTCACTTATTTCCAAATGTTTTAGGGGCCCATCAGACATTTCACGAAAACAGAAGATAAGATATAGTCACAATGATGATACGTAAATAACTTGTGCCAATGGTGAATTGGCACAGTGGAGATTTCATGGTAGTTGAGATATAGAAAACCAATAGCACGGGACTGACACGGAAGACACTGCAGACATCAGAGATGTGAAGAGACTCCCCTAGGAAGTCCAGACATGTTGGAGGCTCAGAGTCAACAAATTTAAAGACCACCGGGAGCTAACCGTTAGACTACCTGAGACAGATACCTTTCTTTCCTCTTCCTATTATAAATTAAGTATAACAGTTGGAGTTTCAGGTATCAAGATAACACTGAGAACCCTTCTCTAACCAGAAAGAGAGATCTACCTGAGCACGGCTACCAGTGGGAGTTAGAGAATGGGAAAGGCTCTTCACAGAGATTAAGGGAACTCTAGGCCCAGTGCAGGTAAGCATTTTGTCCACATAGTAAATATTTTAGATTTGTCAGACCAGAGTCTCGTGAAACAACCACTCAACTCTGTCATTAGAGAGTAAATATAGGCAAAGTGTAAACAAATGATTGTGTTCTTATAAAATTCAATATACATGTCAACTCCTGCCCTAGATTCTCTCTCTCTCTCACACACACATACACACACACACACACTAATCCAAAGAAATAGGAGAAAAACATAGTTTCATCTAGTAGAAGATTATTTGTACTGCCAAATTGCTTGATTCCCGCTCTGGTAAGTGTAGATGTTTGACTTCCTATTTCTTATCTATGCTATCTACAGGAATATTACCTTTTTGACATGCCCAAACATTTATTCAAAAATTGCAGCTGGTTTTCCTATTCAAGATAGATCACCTAGAAGAGACATGCACACCTAGTGAGAAAACAAAACTTACCTACACACAAGCAAACATAATACTCCATTTATATTTATGAATAGACAACAACAGGTTATATGACATTGGGAAAAATCAACATTATCAAAGAGAATATCTAAGACAAATTAAAAAAAAAAACTACCCTGGAGCATTAGAGATAAGTCAGAAAACAAAAGAAAACTTAAAGGTAATTTTAATTGCCCTTATAAAGATTTAAGTAAATTTAATTTTTTGAAAAATAGTTATGAATTTTTTTAAATGAGTATGGAAGTAAAAAGGACATTTAGGATTTGAATGACAAAAATGGACATCATTGAGGTGTACAGGCGGAACAAATTATATCAGAATGAGCAGCAAGTCATCTGAAAGATGAAAATCAAGGGAATCTGACAGAACTTAGGCAAAAAAGAAGCAGTGATGAAAATGATGAGGGAAATTAAATGGCCAGAAAACTAAGTCAGAAAAGTTCGATGCATGTCTAAGAGGAGTTTTAGAGGGAGAATAGAGAGCTGCTGATTTACCTTATGTGACTGTTCAACCTGCTTCACGACATCTCATCCACAGGCCACATGACCACATGATCATTGCATTCACGACGACCTGCTCTAACTCTAGAGAAATGCTTTCCTTTGTTAGTGTGCTCCATCAAATGCTAGTAACGTGCACAAAGTAGTGGAACTCACCTCACTTTTGATGCCACTGATGCACAACTTTGTGAGGCATGTGCCAGTCACGTGTCACCTTGCTCTGCCTGGAGCTCATGGACAGATCCCGTGTGTAAGTCCCAGTTTTCCTGTAATTCTGCAGAAAGCAGCCTTGGGCTGCTTGGGCTGTGCTGTTCCATGAAAGTGACACACCACCGGGGGCTCGCACTGTTTTGTGAGATGAGTGTGAAAGTGATCTCAAACATGGGAGAAAACGGTCTCGAGTTTGGAAAAGTAGTCTGATGCAGGATGTCAGCTAGTATTGGAGTGTAGGGAATTCCAGCTGCCTGCCAACTGCAGGCTTTGGGGAAGGCTAGGTTCTTATGCAGCACTGCTTGTTGGAAGCGGAGGAAAACTGTGGTCTCAGCTAGTTTATTGCCAGGTAATTTTGGGAGAGTACCTGGATCACTCACTGAACAATCCCGATCGTCTTCCTACAAATGTTATTGCACGTATAAAATACCAACAACAAATAAGAGAATCAAAGAATCAGTCTAAAATGTGTGTATAAAAATGCACATTTTTATGCATAAAGAAAATTGTGGAGGAATATACATCAAACTTCAATCTTAAAGGCAGCCAAGGGTGGGATATAAGTAATGCTTGCTTTGTAAATCTGTGTAAAATTTAAACTACTTTCTAGGTGCATCGCATGCATTTAGGAGTTAGTTCTGTATTCATATAGTAGCTATGTCTTCTCTATTGGTATTCTTTTCAAGTTTTATACCTTGGATAATTTTCATTTACTGTTGCATTGAAAAAATAGTGAATGATTAAAAGGAGAAAAATAATATCAATATTAATCCTATGTCTTTACTGTAACATAAAAAAGTAACAGATTAGACCCCAGTGATTTAAGTCCTTGAATGACCATCCTGTTCGCAGAGTAGGAAGTCTATTCAGTTCAATGTCATAATCCATTTAGGTGAGTTATCCGGCTTAGAAGCCCCAACCCTTGTTGAGCAGCTAAACATGTTTTGAAAAACAAAGATAATTAAAATGTTCCCTCCACTTTTAAGGAGCTCCAAAAAATCTATATATTTTATTTGAAAAATCTTTGGAAAACATTTTTCCAGGGCTTATTTAACAACTTCAAAATCTGAAAATTACCTCTCCCCACACTTGTGTTTTATGTAACATTTTAAAAATCATCAGTCAAGGCACCTAAAATGTAAAAGAGAATGTGGGTTTTGGTGTTGAAAGGGAAAGGTGACACAGAAAATAATTATGATTCTTTGTTCCTGATAGGTGTCTGCAAAAAAATGAGTGAGTAGTTTGCTTACGATGACAGGTCTTCTTCAATTTTTTAGTCATTCGGTTTAATTTTATATTCTCTGTGACAATGATGCAGAATTAGATAACGACAACGAGGAAACTAAGAAGAATAAAAATGGGACATTCAACATTTAAAATTCAATTTAAGGGTTGAGAGATGCAAGTAAATTAATTTGGCCTCTTTTTTTTTTTTACAGAACCTAAATCACGTTCATCTCAACTATTCATACTGTAAAGCACTTTTGTTTATTATCCTTTCCCTTTGGATTTGTTTGGAACTGCCATGCTTTGTTGAATACTAAATACTGCATGTGCTCACATGGGGCCTGATGCTGTAGCCCCGGGCTCCCTCTCTGACTGGCAAAAGGGGTGGGCGTTTCTACATTGGGATGCACATACCATGGTACCACTTGCTGACCCTAGGATTTCAAAATATAACTTTCTCGTAATAAAACTAAGGTAGGTAATACTGTTTGCTATATGTAAATGTGGTTAAGAGCTGAATAAGCAATTTTCATTTTCATTTTACTGATTTGGATATATCAGATAATATATCTGACAGATTATAAACTTTTGTAGTGAAAACAGCTTCTCTTATTCCCACAAAAAAATGCTTTGGAGATTGAAACCAACTCTGTGTAAGACAGGAAGTTAACAGAGAGAGAGAGTTTATTGCAGATATTGTCTTAATTGTCATTTAAACTGTGGATGTAAAATAATTTCGAAATTTTTGAAAAAATGATGGGAGAATGAGGATATTAGAAATAAAGTCTGTTCATGTAGCTGATTGTAAGTGATGGGTAGGAATGTTATTTGTGGAAGAATTTGAGGGTCTAAACATGACTTTAAAGGAGAAATATGAGACAGTTATGTACCTTAGAGGGTATCACCAAGGCTGAAATTCAGACCTATATTAAAATAATACAAAGGAGAAATGAGCAGTGTACATGTGACTCCACGTACATGTGGACACTAAAGAACAATATAAATGGACAAACAGAACAGAAACAGACTCACAGATACCGGGAACGGAGTGATGGCTGCCTGAGTGGGGGGAGTTGGGGGGCTGGGTAACAAAGGTGAAGGGGTTGAGAAGTACAGGTCGGCAGTTAGAAAGTAGTCGTGGCAGGTAGCAGGACAGCACAGGGAACGCAGTCAACAGTATTGGAATATCTGTGTGTGGTGCCGGGTAGGTAACTATAAATACCAAGGGGATCGCTTTGTAAAGTCTATTGTTGTCTGACCGCTATGCTGTAGAACTGAAACCAATACAAAATGATATTGAATGTAATTGTAAATGAAAAATTTTACAAACAAAATTAAAAGACAAAAATAGAAAAATAAAACAGAAAACAAAATCAATGAGGGGGCATTGAAGTGTGTGCAAAATGATATAGGAACTCTGTTTGGAGAACTGGTGGTGGGATCTGCACTTTACATTCCAGGCAGTGGGAAGGAGATGGGTTCATCATGTCTAATCTTCTCTAGTGAATTCAAAAAATAGTTGACTAGTACACAATTGCACACACATGCACACAAGTGAGAATAAAAATAAATTCCATACAGCACCAAGAATGATCAAATCAAACGATTTTTCAGAAATTAAAGTAGGATTTGTGATTGAAACATGTCTTGCTCACATCGGCAATGTCTGCACCCTGACGGTCTCTCATTATCTTGGGTTGCTTGGGTTTTCTCGTTAAGTTGATCACTGTTCCTCATATGCAACTAGTGTTTCCAAGAAACGTTTCAGAGCTGACATGTTTAACGGTGAGATAGGAAGCGTCTGATACTGCAGTAGTGTACTCTTTTCCCCGAAAGTGATCGACCGGAAAATCAGTGGTTTAGACCAGATCAGGAGCCACAGTTTGATGAATTTGTGTTAAAATTTTGTATTTGTATTCTCAATGTTAACATTTTTGATTATTTCATAAAACAGTCTGTAGCCTTTTTATTGTAGCACTAAAAATCATCTAGTTCAACAACACTTAATTACACTTAGTGTTTCTTAGTCTGGAAATATGTACTATGGCTGTTTCTATATTGAAAGCTAGATTATTCACTAAGTCTTCATTATACGAGCAGCGTCTACACTATCAATTCATTTACTTCATTGGACTACATATAATTCAGTTTCAAATAGATGTATAAAATGTCAAGTGTTTCTATAGTACCTATAAACAAAAGCGATTGTAGTTCTCAAGTTGATATAATTTACTAATGCCTGGCTCTATGCACTTCTTTTCTAAAACTATTTTTCAGCCTGGCTGGTGTAGCTCAGTGGATTGAGCGCGGGCTGGGAACCAGAGGGTCCCGGTTTGATTCCCAGTCGGGGCACATGCCTGGGTTGCAGGCCAGGTCCCCAGTGAGGGCCATGTAAGAGGCAACCATACATCGCTGTTTCTCTCCCTCTCTTTCTCCTTCCCCTCTCTCTAAAAATAAAATAAAAATAAAATCTTAAAAAAAAAAACAAAACGAAACTATTTTTCACTTAAAGCATCTCGCCAAGGACTTACAAGTTTCAAAAGGATACAAATCCTATGGTCGCACTGTCTCCCAAGATTCAATACTTTGTTAGGCAACTGTTCTTCATATTATTATTATTTTATAGATGCAATTATAGCAGAACAAAATTTAAAAAAAATTAAATGTTGAGAATTGGGAGATGATTGTGGCAATAGTCTTATGAAACTTAGCATCTCACTTTTGGGAAGCCATAATTAGCTCCATTTTATCTCAGCTATACAACTCTATAATATGAGTTGCAGAATATTTTATGAGAAAGAGAATATAGCCAAAAGATATTACTGGATTTCCAGATTGTCGATGCTCAGAATAATTCATTTTATGAGGTATACATCTCCCAAAGAGACTTAAAATTCTCTAAAATATTATGTTAAAATTATTGTAACTAAGATAGCTTTGAAATTGAAATTCTTTTATTTGAAACACATGATTTTCATTGTTAGATTTAAATTCTTCAATTTGGTTTGTCAAAGATAAGTCAAGGAAACACATTATTTGCCTGACCTGTATTCAATTTTAAGAACATTATTTAACACATTATGCCTTCTAGGACTAATGTGCTGTTTCAGGACAAACTTCTAGAGTTTCTAATTTATAACTGTATCATGAAGTCTACATGCCAGTAGTTCTACACTTATTTCTTCACTTATTATCAAAAAAAGTGAGTGTCTTAGTGCATTTTTATAGTCTGTATTTTTGTAATAGATTAGTGTATTCCCTTATTTTTAAATTGCAATCTATGTTTGTTTTTATGTTTTAAAGTGCTCAGTAAGGGACAGGCCATATACATTAAATGAGATGTGTGCATAGGTGTAAGCATATTTATTCTCGTTTAATAATGTGTTTTTCCTTGTAAACATTACAAGCTCATAAAAGAAGAGGCATCCATAAAAATCAAGCTAAAATGCACACAGAATGAAACATTGTGATACTACATCATATAGATTTTGAATATAGAATGGGTCAAATTCTGCATTGTTTTCTCTTACTTCTTCCTTTCCTATTTACATAGGACTCTTCTGCCAGTTTATGATTAGTGTACAACCTATTAAACCAGTTAAATTAGATTTCGATAATCTCGTTAATGAATTATCAGAGTATGGAACAGTTTCTACATTTTAGAGGGATTAAAGAGGTTTTATTTTTATAATTAATGTCTGTGTGGGCATAGATTTAGTGCTTAATGAGCACTTGTTGATTGATTATACTACATTAATATATCAGTTTGAAAGTTTTGTTACCATAGCTGGCTATGATACATCACACATACTTAAATGTTATTCCTTCATCTTGACCCGTGAAAGGTTTTACTTAACTTTTAAATGTATATCAATGAATTATACATAACAAAGTACATGCATAGAATGGGAAAAATACTGCATTTACATATAATAGTAATTGAATACTTGAAAAATAGACAAGGACCATATTTCAGTATATGGAAATAAGCCATAGTGTCTGTGGGCTATATTTTCATGTCTGTAAGTTGATTAAAGAAATTATATCACTATTTTCTAATTAATGAATCCGTCTTTGGCCTGGGTGTCTTTAAAATATGCATAAAACTACCACACAATTTTATGGACTTTTGAATAGAGATTTTACTTAGGTACATAAATATATGTGCTATAAGACTACACATTTTCAAAAGGTATGTACACACTGTGACCTATTTCGTGATAACATCTACTTTGCTCATTATATTAGTTGCTGTACAGAATGCAATAGGCTGATATGTAGCTTGAGTCAAAGTATTTTCTCTTGTGGTTTGAAACTTAATTATGCAATTAATTGGAAAATAAATTACAATGGAAGTATCTTGTGTTAAACCCAGTGGTTTATTATTTTTTGAAATAAATGTTTGTGGTCTTTTTGTAATCTGACACTAAAATGACATTATCTTGAACTCCAATAAATATTCTTGTCTTACTTAACAAAGCTTATTAAAAATGTGCATCCTTGTGCTGTACTATTTCTTTAAAAACAATATTCCTCTTGAATACAATGATGCATAAACAGCCATAGGATGACTTCACAAGGTGAAAGTGTTTGGCCATTACCCGTAACAAAAAACAGTTTTAGACAACAGATACGGATAAGTTAGCTTAATTCCAGCTTCATGAGTTTGATTAGTTCTGGGCATTATATGCAAAGAAACTATGTCGTCATCATTACTAGAACTTGAACATGGGCTTGGAAGACCTCTTCAGTTTTTCTTCTCTGACCTTCCACTTAGACATACTGCCCTTCTACAACATCCTTAGCAAACATGCATCCTGACTGGTGAAATTCTTAAGGAACAGGGGACTTTTTCACTGGTTTTGCTAGGTATGGCTGCTGTGGTTAAAGAATTCATCACACATCTGAAGGCTGCTGTCAAGTCACTCTCTCAAGTCATATGTTTGTGGTACCTTTAACCATTGCTTGTATTTTTTGGTGTTTCAGCACTTCTGGTTATTCTTGTCTGAGTCTTGTAAGGACATTATTTAATTTGTTAATTAGAGGTTTCTTGCTCTGCTTTTCTTTCTCTTCCTTTTTTAACAATATGCAGCACAGAGCACTAGTAGCCTATTAAAATTCACTTTCTTCTTTACTAAGAGAAGGTTAGATTTTTTTTAAAGATTTTATTTATTTATTTTTAGAGAGAGGAGAAGGGAAGGAGAAAGAAAGGGCAAGAAATATCAATGTATGGTCGCCTCTCATGTGCCCCCTACCGAGGACCTGGCCCACATCCCAGGCTTGTGTCCTGATTAGGAATCGAATTGGTGACCCGTTGGTTCATCACCCCTGCTCAATCCACTGAGCTACACCAGCCAGGGCTAGAAGGTTAGTTTTATTGGAAACAAGTCTAATAAAATACACATTTCTCAGATTGCTGATATGGCCATTGACTAACTTGTGGCCAGATTCAAGCAGAAAACGTTGGATATGTTTCTATGAAAATGCTTTCACAGGGAGATTGACTCACAGTAATGGACCTTTTCCTTTTACTCTTTCCTTCTTATTGGTTGTAATTTAAAATCAAGAGGTGGACCAGTCATTGTGTGTTAATCAGCCAATGAATACTTGGTAAAAATTGTGAAACAGATTTGCATTGTAGAGCTAGTAACCATTTTATGTCTAAATCACTCTTGATATGAGAGAAAAAAAGTTCACTAAATTGTTTAAAGTTTTTCGTTAAGGTTATTGTTATGTATAGCCAAACAATAGCTAATGCACATTTTAAAGGCATGGGTTTATTTCTGGGCTCTCTGTTCTGTTCCATTGATCTATGTGTCTGTTCTTATGCCATTATGAGATTGTTTCTATTACAGTGGCCTTGTAGTATAGTTTGATATCAGTTATTGTGATCCCTCCTACTTTGTTCTTCTTTCTCAAGATTGCTGGGGCTATTTGGGGTCTTTTCAGTTCTCTAAAAATTTTTGTAATATTTGTTTTAGAGCTGTGAAATATGTTATTGATATCTTAATAGGAATTGCATTGAATCTATAGATTGCTTTGGATGGTATAGACAATTTAAGATGATAATTTTTCCAATCTATGAGCAGTGCATATGCTTCCACTTATTTGTATCTTTCTCAATTTCTTTCTTCAGTGTCCTATAATTTCCCAAGTACAGGCATTTTATCTCCTTGGTTAAATTTATTCCTAGGTACTTTATTTATTTATTTTTGTTGCAATAGTAAATGGATTGTTTTCTTAGTTCCTCTTTCTGACAGTACATTATTGGTGTATGAAAATGCCACTGATTTCTGAATATTGACTTTGTATCTGCTAATTTGCCAAATTCATTTATTAGGTAGAGTAGATTTTTGGTGGAGCCTATAGGATTTTCTATGCCCAATATAATGTCATCTACAAATAATGACAGTTTTACTTCCTCTTTTCCAATTTGGATGCCTTTTATTTCTTTTTCTTGTCTTATCACAATGGCTAGGACTTCCTGTACTATGTTGAATAAGAGTGGCAGAAGTAGATACCCCTGTCTTGTTCCTGATCTTAAGGAAAATACTTTCAGTTTTTGCCCATTGAGTATGATGTTGGCAGTAGGTATGCTTTCAGGTATGGTATTTATTATGTTGAGGCATGCTCCCTCTATTCCCACTTTGATGAGTTTTTTAATCATAAATGGGTGCTGGATTTTATCAAACGCTTTTTTTGTATCTATTGATATGATCATATGATTGTTGTCTTTCATTTTTGTTTATGTGATGTATCACATTTATTGTTTTGAGAGTATTGTGCCATTTTTGCATTCCTGGAATAAATCCCACTTAATAATAGTGTATGATCTTTTTAATGTATTGCTGGATTTGGTTTGCTAATATTTTGTTGAGGATTTTAACATCTACGTTCATCAGAGATATTGGCTTGCACTTTCCTTTCTTTGCTGTGCCTTTACCTGGTTTTGGAATTAGGATAATATTGGCTTCATAAAAAGAGTTTGAAAATCTTCCCCTTTTGTGAATTTTTTGGAATAGTTTGATAAGCAAAGGTGTTAGTTCTTTGAATGATTAGTAAAAATTACCTGTGAATTTGACAAAGGAGGTAAAAGCATACAATGGAGTAAAGACAGTTTCTTCAATAAATGGTTTTGCGAGAACCGGACTGGTACATGCAAAAAAATTAAACCAGACCACCAGTTTATACCATGATGTGGTTTTTTAAATCCAAAAAATAAAGCATGTCACAGGAGCAGAACCTGGGGCTTTTGGAATCAAAAAGGCCAGAATTTGGAGCTTCATTGGTTTATTGTGAGATTTAAAAACCTAACACTTTGAACACCACATCGGTCTTGAGCCACGTTCTAGCGTACCCAGATCTTTGAGAATCTTGATTTTATTCTCTAACACATTAACTTCTTCCAACACTATATGACTTGATCATTTGATGTGAGTATTCCACAGGATTCTTCATTCAGTTATGGTTGCTGGTTGAAGCAGGGTTCTTGCGGTGTCACAAGAAAAAACATTTTTAGAGGCCCACAAGGCAGGATGAGGTCTCGTGGTAAGATTTATTTGGGTGAAAATAGAAGGAGGCCCATAGGTTTCCAGTGTCCTATTCCCATCTGCCCTGCATGAAAAAATCAAGCCAGAAATAGGGCCAATGTCCAGAGATTCTGTGCCATATTAAATCTTAGTTCTTTGGAGCCCCTGTGGTATGCTGCTGGCTGCTGGCTGCTGGCTGCTATACCGCATGGCCACTATGGAAGAAAGAACATGCCAATGAAGGAGGAGGTAGACAGCAGAAGTGGTGTTGAGTGTATGCTAAAGACAGAGAGAGAGAGAGAGAGAGAGAGAGAGAGAAGGGCTTTTCCCTGGGATTATATTATCTTGAGATTTGGAAGGGCCAAGAGTTTTTTTTTCAAAATAACCAATCAACTTCCCAATCTTTCCTGGCTTCTGATGGGTCAACCTCCTAACCAATGTATTTCTTTCCCAGGTTAGACTTTAGGCCTCCATGGTCACTTTTGGCTCCTATTGCATATGCGGCATAGAAGCAACTCTCCTTGTGCCATTTTGACTTCTGCACATGTGCTTACTTCTCCCTTCCCTGCTCCCCACAATTTGGTACTGGAGGGCAGACTACTCCCTCCATCAAGGAAGGGAGAGTGTTAATCCACTTGGAGGGAAAATTCAGTGATCCCTTGGGGAGTGTGCAAAGTGGTAGCTTCCTGATGAAGCAAGCAGGCTTCTTAATGTCAAATATCCTTTGCTCCCTTCCTTTATTAATAACTAGCTTTCTATGCTAACATTATGACAGTAGATGAATAATGAATTGTATATCACAGTGTTCTTAAACTTTAACATGCCCATGGGCATCTAGTTAAAATGCAGTTTCTGATTCATAGGTTTAGGATGGGCCTGAGCTTCTGCATTTTTAACAATCTTTAAGGTAATGGCAGTTCATAGAATATAATTTAAATAATAGGGTTATAGATAATCTTATGATTTTGGCTTCTACATTTTATCTTGTGCAAACAATTTTTAAAATCACTTTACTTGACCATATGCCTATGCAGCTGGCAAAGCATAAACTAAAGAGACAAAATCAAGTGATATTATTTTTGATACAAAATGAAAGATATTTAAAAAGAGAGGTATTTAGAAAAATCCACAGCTTTTAGATATGCGGAGACTTGTAGAAATGTGGAGGAGTACCATCTAGAAGTTCTTGTAAGTATGGAAGTCAGTGTTTACTGTATTTACCATTATTAACTATTATTAACCACAAGTAACCATTTTAAAGGGGAAGCCAAATAAAGAGAAATTACTTTATGAGTTTGGGTATAGTCTAGACCTCAACACATTGGATTTTTCTTCCTTTTCAGACAAATCTGTTCATTGAGGCTGATTTCAAACGGTTGTGATTTTGTTAAATATATTATCACTTTGTGTTACTTGCTATCATTGGGCTTAGAATAATCACTGGTGTTGTATCTGGAGTTTGCACAAAGGAATTTGTTGACCCAAATGATGCCTCAAGTGGTAGAAAGGTTAAGAAAAATATTTTTTAAATGTGGGCCATCTACTTCTCCTCAGGAATTCTGTCTTTTTATATTTTTTACTTGATGAATCATTATTGATCATGTGTTCTGTGTCAGAATTTTAGTTTTTATTCAAACCTAGAATTATCTGTGTACCACTTACCCAACCTTTCTTATTTTTTGTTTTATACTTACTGGTCTTGATAAATACAAGAAGGCTTTAATTTGGGGGAAATGGAGTCTCACAGAACTGGGAATATAGATGGTCACTAGGTGAAATTTTAGGTAATGTCAAAATTCGATTGCCTCAAATTTGATAATGTAGCTTTCTTAATACACAGGACAGTGTTAGAGACTGGACTGATTGCATGTGCCCTAGCATAGCTTAGTGTTATATGAAGTTTTATCAATGTGGCTGCATATATCTTATGCTATTGACTTGTAACCTGAATTTTTATTTGTCTTGCAGCTGTGATTTTTGAAGCACTATACTCTTTCTGCTAACAATGACTAATTTAAAGAACTTATGATTTCTTTCTCTAAGAAAATCTAAAAAATAGTTAAAAGTCTTCGTTGATAATCATTCTAGCATAGATTAGTTTGAACTGAACATTTGAAAAAACATACCATTAAAAATGTACATAGACAACAACAGGATTACCAGAGCGAACGAGGGCTGGGGAGGGGTGGAAGGCGGTAAAGAGGGAGTAAATGGTGATGGAAGGAGACTTGACTTTGGGTAGTGAGCACACAGAATATACAGATGATGTATTACAGAACTGTACAACTGAAACCTATATAATTTCATTAACCAATGTCACCTCAATAAATTCAGTACAGATAAAAAATTAAAACCTACCATAAAAATGTTTGATTTATTATTAGTTATTACATATGACACCATTTTCCTTGCTGCAATCAGATTGCAGAGTTGATTATATCTACCTCACTTAATAAAATATTTCAAATAAGTTTTCATTTAAAAAGAGATGACAATACAGAAAATACTTTTATCATAAAACATGTGAATGCAATCGTTTTCCTGATAGCATGATGGGAATTAGATCCATTTTGAAAGGTTCTTTACCTTTATTATTATCCTATAATACTAGCGATAAAAATCATGATTAGGAAACCAAAACAGAAGCTATGTCTCTAACAAACTCCAGACCTTTGAAGGACTGTAATCTCTTCTAATTTGCGCATAAATGGGAAGACTTAATTATACTGCAAAACAATGTATCACACATCTCTGTAAGTCATTTTAGACAACTGAATTTTCATTACATGTTAAAAATAGATAAGTCAGTGATTTTTAAAAATTGCCCACTTTATTTCTTTTTCAAGACGAAAGGGGCACGCAGTGGTTAGCTGCCTCACTTTAACCTTTTATTGGAAATGTCCTGCAGTTTCGTCGTGTGAAAATGCTGCTCCTGAAAGCAGACTTGGTGGGCAGCAACGCAGGATGAGGTACCTCTCTTCAGAGAGAAATAAGGAAGACTTCTGCTTTGAAAACGAGACTGAGAAGACTCTTGCAAACATCTGTTCTGGTGTCTGATAAGGGTTTTAGTGGTGCTTATCCTTCGGTGAAGCAGCTTTAGCTGTTTAATATCCTGTTTTCATACATTTCTGTTTTTCATACATATTCACAAGTGTGTGTCCAGCTCTAAACAGGAAAAATGATATCTAACTAATGTACTTTAAAATGAATGTTATCAATGTTAATGTTTCTAACCGAGGTGCATGACCATTTTTAAAGAACCTTCGAATAATAACTAAGATTTTATTGCCACTGAAAACTTGGAATTATTATTTTTACAACTATATGCATTTTACCATGTAGGCTGTTTATTTACATGAAGTAAATGGCTGTTTCAAAAGTCCATTCACTTGTTACTATATTTGCTGTTATTTAATACTTATTTATTTCATGACTGACTTCTATGTTGAGTTCTGTTCTTCTGGATCTAATGAACTAGAAATGTTTTCATCTATCTTAAAAAAGGTAGCATTTTGTTGTTTAGATCCAGATCCAGTGGCTGTGAACTTTAGACTTCTTAATACTTAAAACTATTCTGTCAATTGAGGGAGTTGGTTTCTGATTATGACTATCAGGGTGATTATTAAGAAGCAAGTTCTAGGAAGTTCTCCAGGGAGTTCTTTCCTATTGTTGCTGCAAGGCTGTCAGCTCTTCCCCTGGGGGGATTTAATATATATTTACACCTTACTCCTGCTTCAACAAGAAATGTAGGTCCAGCCAGTGGTGGGTGTGATGCGTTTCCTTCTTTTCTCACTCACTCATTTTAGCTAACCTTACTTTACAAAAAAGTAAAGCAGAGTGCAGGTCATTAGCATGATGGAGATCTGGGAGGAAAAGTAGAGAATTTGCCACTTACATTTGTGATTGTGGGAAACAAAGGGCTCTTTAGCCTCACTGGACCTGGAAGGACACTGTAGTCCCCATCTGAACACAGAGAAAAAGCAACTTTGGACCCAGTGGCCTTTTATTATTCCTGCACCATCTCAGTGTATATTTCATGTATGGACGTCGTGCGTATTTTTCCATTATAACTCCTTCCACACGCCTTGCTGAATACTGACATATCTGCATCCGACACTGTGCTCCTTGTGAAGGGAAAGAAATAACTATGATGCCTCTTTACTGCATTGAGTTCAGTCTAATGAATGGCAGGCTTGGATATGAATATGCCGATTACAATATGTACAATAAAAGGGTGCTGAACCTACTGTGTACTCAGTGCCGGGACTGGCCACTGATTACTTGTGGCAAAAATTCCTTGAAGAATCACGAACTCTTGCCATGTTGAATTACTCAAATTATACTGGTGTCTGAAATTTTTTTTTAATTTTTTTACAAGTGAATAGAACTGACTTGTAAATTATAATGTTCTATAAGTCATTAATATATCAAGTAGAACCATAACCATACAGCATCACCAACGGTTGTTGGATCTCCGATTCTGCTCACAAATGTCTAATTAACCCATGTGGCACTGTTACGGAACTGTTTAAACTAATACCATTTGTCTCATTAATTCTGTGGGAAAGTAATTTCCAAAATCAAACACAGGTCTTCTGTTCAGGGAGACTGTGATTCCCATTGCCTTTCCTTGTGTTGGCTCCTGTGGCCAGAAAGAAATTCAGTGTGGTTAGGATGGAAACAAAGGCGGAGATATTGGCTTAATCACAAGATCAGACAAATGAGGGAAGTTTTACTGTTTTGCTTTCCCAGTAAAGGAAACTTTCAATTCTTTCACATAATATATGTCTAGATTTTAAAAATGTTTTATGATATATATTTGCACTATGCTGCCAATTGAATAACAGGATCTTAGCATTCTTTGTTCTGCTGAAAAATTACTTTTGAATAACAAACACAACAAGATGTGAATTGGAAATATTTAAACCAAGGAAAACTATTACTGATGGCCAGGCGATTAAGGGAGAATAGGTAGAGAAGTTTCAGATATCTTGGAACTTACAATATTTAAATGATGTAACAATCACCAGGCTATTTTACAAAAGAAAAAAACTGTTAAAATTGAATTACTATTTAGTGAATTGCCAGTATTAACAATTGTATATCAAAACAAAGGAAAGCCAATACTTAAATGAAAGTTTAAAGAATATATACGCAGATACAAAAAAATCTATATTTGTCTGCCATATTTAAAATATTTAAGGTTCTTTTTTCTTTGCTTCCCTTCCCCCAAAAGTGTCAAGTAAATGATAAGGAAGACATCAAAGGACCTGGAAGGAGGTCTCTGCTGGGCCTCACATTTAAGAGCTGCTGCTCCCAGGGCCAGATTTAAAACATACGGAATTTTAGTTAGTTCCAGAAGGAACTGACAGAGAACGTGAGTGCAGCCCTCTAGCTTTTTCTCTCCCTGATGACCTTTTATTTTTTTAAGATTTTACTTTTATTTTTAGAGAGAGGGGAAGGAAGGGAGACAGAGAGGGAGAGAAACAGCAATGTATGGTTGCCTCTCACATGGCCCTCACGGGGACCTGGCCTGCAACCCAGGCATGTTCCCTGACTGGGAATCGAACTGGGACCCTTTGGTTCCCAGCCCGCGCTCAATCCACTGAGCTACACCAACCAGGGCCCTGATAGCCTTTTATTTCCTCTTCTCCTAGAACAGTTTGTCTTACTTTCCCCTAGTTCTGTGGGGTTTTAACTGAGTTCTCCTTAGCCTTCAGATTCAAGGAATATACCTCAGGATGTCCCAAGAAAAAAGCGGGACTTTAAATGTGGAAGGTGCTGGTTTTTCACTCTGCTTTTTAACAAATCAGGTATATTGGGCTCTGCATAAGGTTCACTTAGGAAAGCAAGCCCAGCTCTGAAAAAAGCAAGTTTGAAAATCCATGCACAAATTGATGTGTAGGATGTGATGCAGAGCCAGCATTTTCCTGTTCTACCAATGATGATGCTGGTGCAAACGCAAGTGAAACCTTAGGGGATACGTTGTCGAGAAAATCAGACGCCATGAGGAATTTTTTCCCAGCGTTCATGGATAGGTGCTCTTTGTCACATTGAGCCAATGCTTTCATAAATCAAAACCAGATAATCTCACCAGTTGCTATGGTGCTGAAGGGTGATGAGGAAATGGATTTGAACTAAAAATAGATTTTCATATTTCAATGAGAAAATCTGGTTTTGATTTATAACAGCATTAGTCAGAACGTGCTCTTATATCCTGATCTTGCCCATACTTTGATGGCTCCTCAGGTAGCAGTGGGCAAGTGAAGCTTATAAAATCTATTAGGTTACTAAGAGCCAGGCCAGCCTCAATTTCTCCAAATTACCACAGGACTCTAGGAATCCAGATGTTCTAAGAGGAGGGATGCCTGAGAAGGAGAAATATGTACGTGTTCATTTTCCCTCCTGTCGATGTGCTTACACTTGTCAAGTCATTGCTGTGATTTAGCTCCACAACACATTACCACGTATATCATAAGTTTGGAATGTCACTTTCACTAAAACCTTGCCAACTATAAGCATTATCCTTTGTCAATTTTTAAGTAAAAAAAAAGTATGGCATTGCATTAACTGAAATAATTATTAGTCAAGCTAAATTTTTGTGTTGATAGTTTAGATAATACAATGTTTTTTAAGACTGTTGAATGAGTAAATAAATGAACTTATCTCTCAATGCAATCTTTTAATAACATTTCCGATAAGGAATTTTCCTTTTCATTGGTTTTCCATAGGTGGTTTGATAATGTTTTTATGGTAGAACCTCTTCTTAAACTCCAAAATGTCAAAAAAATTTACAAGTACCCGTGCTATAATATTTTAAAAAGTTTGTTCCATTTTTTGGCCCAGGTTAAAAAGGTTGTTTGGTTGTTCTCTTCTTTTCCCTTTGTCATCAAACAATTAATTAAAATACTGTTAACTGACCTACCACATTGGATTCCCAGGGAGAAAAGCCTAGAAATTGTGATGTAATAAATATAATTTGCTTATTGTTGCTTTTCCCTGATGTTTTGTTATATGGATCCTATGTCTTTATCCTCGATGTGCTGTGCCTAGTACCTACAACTTTACAACTTCCATGCTTGAATGTGTAGCTACTTATAACTGTTTGTTCTGATCAAACATAAATCGAGATGCACAGCTGAGTTCAGAATCCTGGTAGCAGTTTAGGTCAATGTTTATCAATAAGTATGGGGGATAAAGTAATCTGCTTTTAAATTTGGAAAATATGAATATTATTTTGGAAATAATTTGAGCTCAGCAATTTGGTATATTTGATAACTTGACTGAATGGGAAAAGGTCATTAATAAGTAGGAAAAAAATCCTTAAAGTAGTTTTCAAAGGAAAATTACATTTTGTGGAAAAAAATCAAAATAGAAAAACAGAGGTGTTAGTTTCCATAATAATTTTATGCTTAGATAAGGTTTCCATCTGTTCAGATTCTGGTTAGTTTATAAACTAGTTGAAAATTTATTTATATTTTCTTTGTGGTATTTTATCAATATCTCTTTTTTTTTAAATTTAAGTAATAACTTTATTGTTGTTCAATTACAGTTGTCTGCATCCTCTCCCCTCCCCTCCTCCCTCCCCCTCCAGCCCTACCTCCCTCCCCAGCCTCCCTCCTCCCCCTTGGTTCTGTCCATGTGTCCTCTACAGTGATTCCTGAAAACCCTTCTCCCCATTGTCCCCTCCCCCCTGGCTATTGTTAGGCTGTTCTTAATTTCAATGTCTCTGGTTATGTTTTGCTTGCTTTCTGCTTTTGTTGTTTATGATCCAGTTAAAGGTGAGATCATATGGTATCTGTCCCTCACCGCCTAGCTTACTTCACTTAGCATAATGCTCTCCAGTCCCATCCATGCTGTTGCAAAGGGTATAAGCTCCTTTTTCTTCTCTGCTGCGTAGAATTCCGTTGTGCAAATGTACCATAGTTTCTTGATCCATTCATTTGTAGATGGGCACTTAGGTTGTTTCCAGCACTTGGCTATTGTGAATTGTGCTGCTATGAACATTGGAGTGCATAGGTTCTTTTGAATTGGTTTTTCAGGATTCTTTGGGTATAATCCCAGTAGTGGAATTGCTGGGTTGAAAGGCAGTTCCATTTTCATTTTTCTGAGGAAGTTCCATACTGTTTTCCACAGTGGCTGCACCAGTCTGCATTCCCACCAACAGTGCAGTAGGGTTCCCTTTTCTCCACATCCCCTCCAACAGTTATCTGTTGCTTTGTTGATGATGGCCATTCTGACTGGTGTGA
>PVJI01021563.1:0-26855 GCA_004026765.1 Micronycteris hirsuta
CGCTAACTGATTATTGCTTACTTCGCAGTCCCCTGGGAGTCAGGCAGCTCTCCTCCACACGGTGATGCAGGGACCAGGCTCCAATCGCCTCTGGTCTCAGGTCTCTTGCCTGAGGCCTTGGAGGCTGCTGCAGAGGGAAATTGAGGGGCAGAGTGCACCTGGGAGACTTTTATGGCACAGGACTCTGCTGTCCCCTTCCCACTGGCCCAATTCATCCAGGTCAAGGGGACTGGGAAACATGGTCTAACAGTGCTCAGGAACAAAAGGTGTCAGGGCATCAGGAGCCTGGACAGTTCCTCCCTGAGCATCCACCCGGTGCTTCCTCCTACACACTCTGGAGGACCTGGGCATCTTGAGGCCACGGCCAGCACCTGTGCTGGCTCAAACGCGGCAGTGGAGAGAGCTAGGCCCTGGAGGGCTGTAGACCATATGCGAAGGTCCCCAGCACCAGTCAAGGCGTCTGGACTTTGTCTGTGGGAAGTGAGGAGCCACTGATGGGCTTTAAGCAGGAAAGTGCCATGGGCAGGTCTGGGTTCCAAAGAGATAACGCTGCTGAGGACTGGGAGGTAGGGAAGGCAGGGCCGAGGAGACAAGGCCACGTGAGCAGGTCCCTGGGGGCCCAGACTGAAGTGTCTGTACCCCTGCTCCAGTGCATGGTCTCCTTTGTCCCAGCCCATCACAAAAGCCTGAGCCAAGTGGTCTCTGTGGGGGCCCTGGCAGGACACCAGGCCTCACTCAGGGAGCCACTGAGGGGAGGCTGCCCCGGCCCTGGGAGGGGGGCAGGATGCTATAATTCTATTGCAAGTGTCTGGGAGCCGGCAATGGCAGCGGGACTGATAACCATGTTTTGTTCATTGCAGGCACCGGGGACATCACTCAGGGCCAGAGAGGAGCCATTAACCCACGCTGAATGTGCTCTGCAGGGAAACCATCCAGCAGCCTTTCTAGGCCAAGGCCTTGCAGCGAGGGATGGGGCGGCTGTGATGGGAACACTGGGAGGCTGGGGGGCTCCTAAGGGGAAGCCCTGGAACACTGACTGGGGAGAAGGAGAGGTGTTTCCTGATGTGTATGAGGCACACGGTGCCCAGGGTGCCCGCTCCTGTGAACCCCTCACACCCCTTCCTGTCCCTCTGCTGCTCCTCCAGACCCTCTCTTCTACAGAGCTCCTCCAGGCTTCCGGAACGGGGTAGGTGGGAGGGCCCCCCAGGGCCCCACCCCCTTGCGGGATTTCTGCAGCCCCGGGCCCTGACCACAGCTGATGACTCTTCCCCTCCCTCATGCCCACTCCCTATCGCTGTCCAGCTAACCACTGCGGCTGCCACCCCACCCTGCTCCCCCGTGCTGTCCACAGGCTGCCCTGTTCTCATGCCTGAATTGCTTTATTTCACCTCGTTTTCATGAACAACCTTGTGAGCACTGTGCTTTCCAGTCCACAAAGAACACGTTACTGCCCAGGCAGGGGAGGGAGCTGGCCTGAGGTCACACGGCAACAGCGGGGAGAGGCAGAATTGCTATCTCTTCCTCTCCTCCCCGCTGCTCAGCTCTCTGTCCTTCTTGTTCGCTCCAGACACCCCTCATCGCGCCCTGGGGGGCAGAGCTCAGGCTCCTTGGTGGGTGCGGCTGTGTTTGCAAAGAGACCTGCCCCTCAGGTCTGAGACAGGTGGCCTTGGAGTTCCATCTCAGTGGACAGGAGGAAAGCAACAAGAGGAGGAACGTGCAGGGAATCAGCCCCTGGCCCAGGGGGCTGCACACCATGGGCTGGTCCCCATGACGCCGAGGATGTTATAGACACACACACAGTCTCCCTGATGGCCCGAGGACACCGGGAAACCAGATGTGTGCCTTCTACCGGGAGAAGCAGCCAGAGAGGACCCCCGAAAGGGAAGCGGGAAAGGCTGGCAGTGAGAGACTTACCTGCAAGGGGCTCTGCGGCCCCTCTGCCCACCGGCAGAGGGG
Organism: Micronycteris hirsuta; assembly: GCA_004026765.1. Classification (NCBI taxonomy): domain Eukaryota; kingdom Metazoa; phylum Chordata; class Mammalia; order Chiroptera; family Phyllostomidae; genus Micronycteris; species Micronycteris hirsuta. The sequence continues at coordinate 1,957 of PVJI01021563.1, forward strand.
GGTCAGTAAAGGCTGAAAGGAGCTTAGGAAGAGGACAGTGCTCACTCCCAGCACCAGGCTGCTCCCACATGATGCTCTGTGACAAGTGACGGCGTGTCATTTGAAAGTCATAAAAGGACCCGCCCACGGAGGGACACAGAAGGGCGGGAGAGGGTCATTGCAAGAACTGAAAGGTTCAGCACAGAGATGGGGATGGGTGGGGCATTTCCACCGTCCTCAGAGGAAGGCAGACAGCGCAGGTACTCAGCACACTCACTGCGGGACCCAATAAGCTGGGCGTTCAGACCAGGAGGAACACGCTCTAAAGAGTCTGAAGGAGCCGGACACCTGGTCGTTCACACTTGGTTGTGCGGTGGTTCCGGCTCAAGCTGAGAAGGGCCTGGGGGGCTTGGAGAAGGAGCTACTTAGCTCCTAGGCACAGAAAGAGAAGGAGCCCAGGGCCGGCACCCACTGGACCAAGCAGGCCATGCCAGGCCTGGGCTCCCTGCAGTCCCTGTGTGGGGCTTGAGCCTTGAGAGCTCCCAGACCTGGGGCTTCAGGGTGGGGAACATATGAGGGGTGATACTGCCAGGTCCCCCTCAGGGTTGACACCAAGAGGCAGCCACCCCACCAAACCCAGGGCCTCCACAAAGCCTGTGGGGCTCTCAGGCCTGGGAGCAGGGAGGGCAGGGAGAGGGTGGGAGGGCCCGGAGTTTTGGTCTCCACCCTTGTGTCTCTTCCCCTGGCCTGGAAGAGGCTCTGTCAATGAGTCTCAGCTGTTAAAAATAACCCGCCTCTCCATCATCCCGTCAGCCACGCTCTGGGACAGTGTGTTCTGAGGCCGGAGCTTTTCTCTAGGGACCAGAGCAGCGGGGCAAGGAGGGCTGTGGATGTTCCTGGCTGCCCCAGGCCAGGAGAGCAGGCACAGAAGCCAGGGCCCTACAGGCTCCTCAGCCACATGTCAGCTCTCCTTGCCCCCAAGATCCTAAGGGGGTTAGGTCCACTGATGAGAGCTGGGGTGCTTGTGGGGTGCAGGGGTTGCCTCAGAGGCCTGCAAGGCACTAAAAGACGTGTGGGCCTCTCCCAGTGACCTGGAATTCCCTTCCCCCTTGCCTGGATGCTGGGCCCACCCATTGCCATGCGGCTTCCTCCTCTGATTCCCAAAACCAGGCTGATCAGACCAGAGGGGACTTTATAGGGAATCAGGAAGGAGAAGAAGGGGCTTAGATGCATGTGAAGCCCATGCCTCTCTCTCTCTCTCTTCCTCTCTCTCTCTCTCTCTCTCTCTCTCTCTGCTGCAGCCCTCTTCCTGTAAGAGAGAAAGAAAGTAGCAACTGCACTCAGGCCTAAGAGACCAGGCTCTGGAGACCAAAAGACCTGGTTTGAATCTTGCCACACCCCTGAGTACTGTGTGACCTTGAGAAAACTACCTAACCTCTCTGTGCCATGATTCCCTCACTGGTAAAATAGATGCTCATGGTCCCAACTTTCAGGGTTTCTGTGAGAGCTGAATGAGTTCCAGATGTTGCTAAACATACAGGGCATGACCGAGCGAGCTCTCAAGAGATAGTGTGATTCTTAGAGCACCATGGTTGAGAGCACTGGCTGTGGAATGGAATTTCAAATCCTGCCTCATCTATTGACCAGCTGTGTGGCCTTGAGCAAGCCGCTTGACCCCTCTGATCCTTCATCCCACGGTCTGTAGCCTGGGATGATTGCAGTCATCTCCGGGAGCTGCTGCAGTTCCTCCTGTGTAGGTGCCCTGAGGCTGGTGCTGAGAGCGTGAGGATTACTCCGTGAGTGCAAGGCCCCAGTCAGGACAGCGTTCCTGCTGAGCCGCAGAGGACAGGAGGAGGCAGAGGGCTGGGCGCAGAAGAACGGCGTTTCCCTTGGCCCGTGCTTCTCTAGGGGCAGTTGAAGGCCTTCCTGGCCACACACCACCCAGACCTGAGGCTCTCGGGGCGCCTGCCCGGGGTGCCCCTGCCTGGGGAGCCCCTCAGAGCCCCACAGGCTTCTTGAGGCCCCTGCACAGCAGACCCGTGCCAGGCGGCAGGCTCTGCCTGTCCCCACCCACCTTCGTGCTATCCAGCTGCACCCAAGGGTGGGGGAGAAGGAGGAGAGAGAGGTAGAGAAAGGCAGACAGAAGGAGACAGAGAGAAACCAAGAAAGAGGCTGGGGATCCAGGGAAGGGGAAGGAAAAGGAGAGAAGGAGGGAGAGAGGGGAGAAGATGAGGGAAGGGAGGAGGAGAGGGAGAGGGAGGCCCACACACACAAAGTGAGACAGAGAAAACAAAAGTCGCAGAAACATTGTGGAAATTTAGATAATAGGAGTAACCTTTTTGAAAGGCCAAATGGGAGGCAGGGAGGGAGGGAGGGAGGGCAAGGCACCAGCCAGGAGCCCCAAGGTGGGGACCGGAGATGGAGCTGCAGACAGCCCGACTCCCCTGCAAACAGGGCTTTACCTAAGGATGGGTAAAATGTTGTCATGACAACAGATGTAGCATTTAGGGTAATTACTGTGAAGAATGGAGAGAAGAGGTGGCAGCTCTGGCTGGTGCTGCAGCCCAGGGAGGGGGGTCTTGGAGGCAGCCCCAGTCCTCCATCTGCCCTGCCCTGCCCCAGCCCCTTCCCTGGGCCTCTGCTGAGGCCTTCCCAGCCCAAGAGTGCCCTGGGGCCAACCTCCCAAGCCCTTAACCACGTCCGCAGGCCCTGCCCTCCTTGCCATCCTCCTAGGCCTGCTGGCAAACACGGGCCCTGTGTCTCTGTAATCAGCATCTCAACACAGCTTTCCCACTGCCCTCTGAACAAGGCACAGCAGGGACCTCCTTTCACACATGACAATACTAGAGTCAGGGAGGGTGAGTGACTTTTCTGAGGTCACACAGCAAATATGCCAGAATCTGAAGGCAAGCCTGGTGCTCCACACAGCCCCTCCCCACACGATTCCCTGGACCCAGGGCCGATCTGGGCCTGCAGAGCATTCTTCTTGACCCCTTGCCCTGCAGCGCCCATGAGGAAGGTTCAGAGACAGCACCTGTGGGTGAGAAGAAAGGAGGGAAAAAGGTTCGATGCACCTGGCTCTCAAAAGACATCATCTCATTTTGTCTTGAGGTAATTCTTCAATTTTTAGAAATGAGAAAATAGCTCTGAGAGAAACGAGTTGCCCCAGGACCTTAACTGGTTGAGGGCAGATGCCTGCCCTAGTGCCCTGTTGAAGAGGCTCTGGAGCCGCTCCAGGCGCAGCTGAGTGGCAGCAGAGGGCAGGGAGATTCACGGGACACCCAGTACGCGGGGAATCGAGGAACTTCTGCAGAGTTCCAGCAGGGCCTGGGCTCTGGTTGTCGGGGTCCTGAGTTTGGGGCTTGGGGACCTCAGAGGAGAGGCCAAGGCTCCTGTCCAGCTCCCTGCAGTTGAGGGCAGCCCCCCCATAAAAACTACAGCCCATAGCTGTTCCTCTGCCTCTGTCCTCTGGGCCACTGGCCTCGCACCCACAGATGACCACCTCAGGACCTCCCGGCTCGGGGTGGTGGGACATCCTGGCTCCTGAGTGCCCAGGGCAGGGGCAAGAGTGGCCTGGTCAGGCCGTGAAAGGGCAGCCAGTAAGTGCATGCGTGGCCTCGGTGACCCCATCTCCGGGAGGGTGAGGCGCTGGCCTTTCACATGCCTCGGGGCCTGTGCCCTGGGCCTCGAGCACTGCCGGATTGTGTCGGGGGGAGAGCAGGGCTCTGTTAATAGCCCCCCTCCCACCTTCAGGGAGCTTCCTCCAGGATGAGACCCTGATCGTAACACCTCCTTGAAACCCCCCCAGAACTGGAAGGGCTGGCGTGGGTGGTCATGGCCTCCCTGGGAGGCAGAGCAAGGGGCGGGGGCTTCCTGAGGCTCAGAGCTGCCTGCCACTGGGAAGTGGGCTATTGAGGGAGAGGGGGCATGTGTGTGCATGTATGTATGTGCGTGTGTGTGAGAGAGAGAGAGAGAGAACCAATGGGATGGAGCTGCAGTTGGGGAGGCAAGGCTGAGGATTTTGAGCCCTTCCTGAGAATTTATCAACAGTCTTGAAAAAGCAAAGGAAAAGAAGAGAAGGAGGGGGAGGAATCGAGAAGGAGTGAAGGGGCTGAAGGCCGTGTGAGCTGCTGGTCAGCCAGGACCCCCCTGTGCCCCTGGATGGGGGCCTGTCCTGGGCTGGCCCCGTCCTGAGGAGCTCACTGTGGTGTCACACTGCCTAAGCCAAATGTGACCAGAGGGGTACAGATAAACAGTGACAGGCATTCAGGGAGCGAGAGTGGCCCTGCACTGAGGCTCAAGGGCAGCCAAGTGGACGTGACCTCTGGGTGCTCAGGGCTCACACCAGCAGAAGCCCTTCTGAGTGAGGAGAAGGAGGGGAGCATGGGAAGGAGGGTGCAGGAGCAGAAGGGTGCAGGGTCACAGGCAGGACCCAATGGAGGCTAGGTGACCTGCTGTGCCGGGTTGGGGGTAAGGTGGCCTGGGCAGAGGGAGAGCGGTCTGCGTCTTCTGAGGCCCCACCAGGCTAGCAGTCAGGATTCCCAGGGTCAAGGCAGGAAGGGCTGTGGTAAAATCACCCAATGAGCTCCGCAGGCAGGATGAGAGGTGGGCTCCTCCCTGGCCTTGCCCCAAAGCCATGGGCAGAGGGCACAGAGTCTGCCTGCTTGCCTCTCAGCCTCTGCAAAGCCACTCCCAACCCCTCGGGAGCAGAGCAGAGGGGAGGTGTGTCATCAACAAGCCACGCCCCCGAGGTACCTGGAAGCCAGGTAGGTGGGCTGAGGTGGGTGTATGGACCCTGACAACTTGTGGGGTACCGGTCCCAGCCTCCTCACACCTCCCTCCTGCACCCACAGGCCTGTGAGCACAACTACAGATGGCCTTTCCCTATTGCGCCCTGCCCCTTTCTCGAGGGTGGGTGGCAATGGTTGTGCCATGTCTGAGCTGCAGCCCCCACAGTGCCCTGACGGTCTGGAGATCTGGGCTGGGTGTGGCTTGAGCCATTGCCAGTATGTAACTTGGGACAAGTCCCTAAACCACCTGCGCATCTGCAAAATATTGGGGTAGTAATGAAATTTGAAACGCCAGGTTGGCTTCCTGCCTGGATCCGAACTGGTCTCAGTAACTGGTCCCTCTTGCCTTCACCCACAGAGCTCCCATCTTCTGCTCAAAGGCATGCACAGGGAAGGGAGCACTGGGCATGCAGTGAGGGGTCTGCAACACCCGCAGGCCCACGGAGGCCAGTGCGGCTCACCCAGACCCAGGGAGCAGCAGCCTGAGAGAAGATAAACAAGTTTGCTGGCTGCCCTCAGCTGTGGCTGCGTCTCCTCCTCTTCGCCTCCTCCTCCTGACGCTCACCCCTCTCCTCCACTTCCGGGAGCCAGGAGACCCTGACATCCCAACTTATTTTTAGTCAGCTGCCTCTGGAGCAGAGAGCTGGCCCCGGGCCTTACCCCGCCCCATCTGCTGCCCCTGGGGGATAGCCTGGGGCCAGAAGGCGCCTCCAAACGTGAGGGAGCACACACCAGAGCCATAGCCTGAGCAGCACCAACCCCTGCAAACCCCCGGCCCCACCCGCTCCTGCCTGAGACACCAGCCACAGCCTGAGTCTGCGGAGGACTGCCTTCCAGCTGGCCTCCTGTCCCACCCCATGCACCACCAAGGCCCACCAGTTCTGCCTTCCCCACGCCTCAAGTGTCGTGTCCCTGTGTCCATCCCTCGCTACTCTGCAGCCTTGGTGCTAGGGGCCTTCCTCACTCCCAGAGTCAGGGTGTGGCTGGCTCTCTGCAGCCCTCCGAGCTGGCCCAGATTTCCGCGCACTGGGGAGTTGGGGCGGAAAGGGCCCAGGGGCCCAGGCAGGCTCTGCGGGGACACTCCCGAACTGCTCGTCCGGGACCAGCTGTCCATCCAGTGACAGCAGCCAAGTTAGGTGTGGGAGGTGGAAGGCATTGCGGGGGTGGGGCAGCATCTGCCTGCCTCCTCTGTCCCCAGCAATTCCACTCAGGCCCCAAGCTTGCACAGTCCACTCACCCACCCCAGGCTGTGCTGGGGGGGACTCACAGCAGCCACTCAGCTCCCCTAGGTCAGCTTAGCCAACAGCCGACCTCTGTTGCTGTTCAAGCTGCTTCTAGAAGCTCTAACTGCCCACCCCACCCCCATCCCCATCCACTCTTCCTCCTTTCCAAGGAGGAGTTCAAATAGACATGGCTTTCCTCCCTCAGCGTGTTTCCAGGGTACGGCAGCACCCGTGGAGACCGTGTCCAGACAGCAGGCCGGGTGGCCCTACCTTTTCACTACCTGCCGGGCACTGTCGGGGCTGCACAGTGAACGAGGCAGGTCACTAGGCCAGTCCTCGTGGTGCCCAGTCTGTTAGGGGCCAAGACAGAAGCAGATGGATAAGTAAGATACCCAGCCTGCTAACTGGTGAGAAGTGCCAAGGAGAAAGCACAGCAGAGGGGAGACAGGTGTTCGGTCAGGGAGGGGCCACAGAAGTGTGGGTGTCGTGAGCACACAGAGGGATGGGGCTGCAGGGGACGCCCACCACTGTGGGTGCTGTGCCGGTGCACAGAATCAGGCTCAAATTCTACCCCGAGAACACAGGAAGCCCCGCGCCTACTCACGCCAAGCTGTCAGACTCCCAAGCGGCAGGACCCGCAGTGTGGGCAGGCGAACTTGAAGCATCCTCACCAGCACTACGTACTCCTAAGGGCACAAGACCTCCAGTGCCCTGCAGCCCTTCCTGCGCTTCCTGCCACCTCTGGCCCCGCCTAGGTGTGCTGTCCCAGAAGCCCCACGCTCACCCAGGCCCCACTGTGCTTGCTGGCCTCGCCCACATCTGGCCTCCAGACACGCCCCTGCTGACCACTGTGCATCCACATGCAATTTTCTCAGAGTCTCTGGGGTACCCATGGGCACTGACATTTGATACACAGATGCCCCTACACAGCAGAACTACAGGAATCCTACGGGTTTCCGGAGACAACCTCTTTACACTCCAACAGCCTCCTCGATTCAGGCCGGCAGCCCTTGCTCCCACACCCACTGGGATTCGAGGCCAGGATTCTCCCTGGAGTCAGGGGCACACAGGCGTCATCTCTCACGTGAGCAGGTGTTTGAGCCTGCGCTCCCTGCAGCCTGCCGCCGCTCCTGGAGGTCCGTTGCTGAGGCCTGCCATGGTCACAGTGGTGAGGCTGCAAGCATGTGACTTGTTTGCCTGAGCGCCTTCCCCTCTCGGCAACACACTTAGAAAGCCTGGCCGAAGCTCTGAGTGGGACAGGCTTTGGATCCCATGGAAACAGAGGGTGAGGGCAGGGAGTTAGAGCAGATCCATATGCGGGACAGGGCCATCTTCCAGGACCCAGAGTCCACCTTCTTCCCATCAGGCCCTTGAGCAGTGAGTCAGGGGACACCTGGGGACAAGGGGTCCTGCTAGCTCACCTTGGGGACAACAAGAGAATACATCAGAATGTCTATTGCCATCCACAGGTGCCAACGTGGCCCTCCCACACAATATTAGGACATCTACATCATTTCCGTCTCTCAGGACACTGCTCCAACCTTAAAGGAGCCAATGCCGTTCCATTTTAAATATGAGAAAGTTGAAGCTCAGGCGTGCCTGAGGCCCGGAGCCAGTAAGCTATGAAGCCAAGTTCGACAGCAAAGCCAGTACTTTTTTCACATTGCTACTGGATGACCCAACCATGCCCTCTCTCCGCCTGTCCCCTCTCTGTCCACCCCATCTACTCTGCACACTCCAGGATGGGTCCTTGCCACCCCTTCCCCTGGGATGCCCGGGTGTTCCCCACCCCGCTCTGAGGGACAGTTCTTCCGACTCTAGCCTAGCCAAGGCCAGGATGGAATCTTCCAACAGAATTTCTCTAGGAACTATGGGAAAAACAAAACAAAACAGAAAATTTAAACACTGAACCAGAGACACATTCCCAGAGCACAGGGGTCCCCAGCCCTAAGTGACCAAGGCCAAGGCTGCCACAGACTGCTGGGAAGCCCCGCTCGTTCCACGGATGCTTCTCACGCGCCTGCCCTGGGCTGTGCGTCTGGAGGCAGCGCCGGCGCCGGCGAGGCAGAGCTGCTGCCCTCACCAGGGAGGCCCACCACGACTGGGGTCAACACTGGTTTTGTCTGTTTTGTTTGTGTTTTTAGAGAGAGACCTCAATTTGTTGTTCCACATATTTATGCATTCATTGGCTGGTTCTTGAATGTGCCCTGACCTGGGATCCAGCCCACATCCTTGGCGTATCAATCGGGATGGCGCCCTAACCAACCGAGCTACCCGGCCAGGGCTAACGCTGGTTTATTTTCAGAAGCCACATCAAGGCCCGGACCCAGCAGCAGGGTTTCCTCTGGAACACCCCCCTGCCCCGCCCCCCACTGCTCGCCCCTCCCAGAGGACCTCTCGCACTTCCCCCACTGTTGCCCCCCAGCTTCAAGTGCCCTTCCAGCCTTACTTTAGACTCAGTGTCAAGCACAGGCTCAAGCACAGGCTGACTTTTCCTGGAGCCTCCCGCCTCCCAGGCACAAAGCCCCGCCCTCTTCCACCGGCTCCCAGCCTGCCTTGCGGCCGTGAATGAATGTCTTTCAAGATGACCCTTCTAAGGTTTCTGCCTCCTAGATTTCCCAGGGACACAGGTGTCCTGGGCAGAGCAAGGGGCTGGCTGAGGGTGTTGCTTGAGCCTGGGGTGGGCAGAGGAGGAATCCTGATGGGCAGTGGTGGGGGGGGGGGGCTTTCTGAACAACAGATAGGCAGGGAGAGGCAGGGGTGCGGTGCGGGGAGGAGAGTGCTGACTCCGTTTGTCTCCTCTCCGCCCCTGCCCCGTGGTGCCTGGGGCAGCGCGGGGACGTCATGTCAGCGGTGCTCCCATCCAACTCCTTCGTCTGACAGTGAGGAATTTGAAGCCCAGAGAGGTGAAAGGATTTGCCCAAGGTCACCCAGAAATTGGGTGGCCCCGCTGGGACCGTTACCCTGGCCTCTGGACCCCAGTCTCCAGACCCCAGCCAGTGCTTCCGAAACAGCCGAGGAAATCCTTCAAACAGTCGCCAGCCTTGTGCCCCTCCTAATTCCAGCGGCCGGGCAAGCAGGAAGTGAAGGTGTGCAGCTGGAATAGCCTGTCAAAGTGGCACCTGCCAAAGAGCACCCAGGGGCCCGGTGGAGCGGCAGCCTGTGACCACCCCCACCTGACCCTCTCCTGAACTAGGAGGGGAGGGCTGGGTTTAACCTTTGCTGACCCCAGTGTCCAGGGACTCCCAGCAGCAGGCACAGGCAGCTCTCACGCTCCTTGCCTCCCAGCTGCAGCTTGGCCGGGGTGGGAACTGGATGATATAAGGACACAGGCTCCACACTGCCCCAGCCCAGCCCTTTCTCCTCCTGAAGCAGCCCAGGTCCCCCTGGGGTTGGAGGTAGTGGCATTCTAACTGAGTTCTAGGTGCTCTGAGATTGGAGTGGCCCAACCCCCAGCCCTGGAGGGGCCTGCCCCTCCCCAGGGAAAATGAGGGCAGAGCCCTAACCCTCAGCCAGGCTCAGCACCTCCCCCGCCTGGCCTGCCAAAGGGCCAGGGGCCTAAAAGGGTGGTACCAGGCCACAGTTATCTCCCACTCGTCAGGGACACAGGCTGATTTTCAGTCTCTAGCTTGTTCAGGTCCCCTTGCAGCCACAATGGTCTCTGAAGCCTGCAGGCCCCATGAAGAGCCAGGGCCATCCCAGGGAGAGGCAGAAGTCAGCAGGAGGCAGAGGGGAGGCTCAAAGAAGGGGGAGTGAGTCACTGAGGAGCCGGAAGTGGGAAGGGACAGGAGAAGGGAAGGGAGGAAGGGAAGAGAGCGACAAAGGGGCCTTGGAATCCCAGAAGTAGAGGGTGGGTATTAAGGGACTGTGGGGGGGGGGGGGCTCTCCCTTTGAAATCACTGCTAATCAATAGATGGCCACAAGGCCAAGCCCAGGGCAAGAGCCTTTGGCCAAGGGCTGGGGAGGGTGTGAGAAGATCAGAGCCAGTGAGCCCTGGGGAGGACGCAGGCTGACATTCAGCCTCCTTCCAGCCCTGGCCTTCTGACAACAGCCTCCCCACACGCCGGACGGATGCGGGAGCATGAAGGATCCCAGTGTCTAATTTTAGCCGTGTGCTCCCTGCCTCCCCTGCTAACAGTGAGCAGAGCCTGGGAGGGTGGGAGTGCCCCAGCCCTGCCTGGTCCCTGCTCTAACAGAGGTGCCAACAGGCAAGGAGATCACCCCCAAGCTAGGGTCTCTGCAGGTCAAAGGCAGAGAGGAGCTGGGAGGAGCCCTGGCCTGGGTCGACACAGTTGAGATTAGACTGGATGGGTTTGTAATCCTGGCTCTGGAGGACCTCAGACAAGATCCTTAACTCCCTCAGCCTCAGTGGCCTCACCTGTGAGACAGGGATGGTAGTGGCTCTGATCTCGAACGAGGCGTGGCAGGCACTGGCCCTAGCAACTCCGAGCTGCCATTATTCCATCGCAGAGGGCCCCAGACTGGTCTCTCCAGACTCAGTCTGCCTCTGCACTGAGCTACAAAGGTGAGGAAAACAGCCTGATCCTGTCCAGGAGGCCTACTTAAAAACAACAATTTAACTCCAAGGACCTCAGTGTCTGGACCTTCCAGGAGCTGGGGTTGGGGTGGAGCAGAGAAGGAGCCTCAGGCTAGGGACTCCTGGGGACCATAGAGGCAATCCCTTGTGGGCAGGCTGGGACACGGAGCCCAAGAAGGACCCAGCCCTGCCCAGGCACAGCCAGACAGGTGGTGGCAGAAGCAGACGTGACCCTGGCCTCCCCAACACCTCCCCACCGTGATTTTCACCAGCACAGAAGCCCTGCGCTGCTGCACACAGGCCCCAGGCACTGGAACAGAAGTCCCAGCCAGTGCCAGGGCCACAAAAGGTTGCCCAGTACCAACTCCAGAGGGTCAGATGTATCCTCCCAGCTGGCAGCAGCCCATCTGCGGATGGTAGGTGGGCACGGTCACAAACCCCCTTCCCAGCACTCCTCCAGACACAAGATAGAAGCCATGCAAAGGATTGAGGGGAGACATGGGCCTGATGAACCCACACCACCACCCCCCAACCTTGTGTCCTGGCAGCTGGTCAGCTGGCCCTTCTGCCACAGCACCTTCTGAGCAGGCAGGTCAGAGTGCCTCCTGCAAGAAAGCTCCAAAGAGGAATTTCTAGCACCCTAAATTTCTCAGCACCTGGCCTGAGGCGGGGGCAGACTCTCAACTCCCTTTCAAGGGTGTCCCCAGATTCTTGCAGAGTGAGGGCAGTAGGGGGTGACATATTCCTAAACCCTCCCACCCAACCTCTTCTCTGCCTTCCCCATTGGTGCCCCTCCTTAGTCTAGGATGTCTCCAGAGGTAGAAGTGCCGGGCCAAGACTGCTCACAGCCACCTGTAGACTGCCACACCTCCCTGCGTGCCTGCTGTCCCCGCCCTCACCTGCAGGTATTTACCAGGACTATTCCTGGGGGGAGCAGGGCCTCCGCACCCATATCTGTTGCTCTGAACCCACCTCATCAACCCTCTAACCCTAAGATGGGCTCAGGGTGCAATCAAAACTAGGTGCTGCTCACACAGAACAGCAGGAAGGGGCGTGAGAGGAGGTCCGTTCAGGAGCCAGCAGTCCCGGGATCCAGCTCAGCTGTGCACACAGCTCTGGGCAAGCTCCCAGATGCTGCTCCTCAGGTACCGAAACTGAATTAGGCAGCAGGGACAAGCCAAGCACAGGGCCTCACCCATGGTGGATCATCAGCAGATGATTCCTAAACGTGCACCTGTCATTCCTGAGCCTGGCTGGAGCCCCTCAGGTTGGAGGTGTGGTGTGGTGTGGGGGACAGACTGGGCAACCTGGGTTTCAGACACAGCTCCACCACCCTGTGGCTGGGGGTCCGAGGCAAGTCCTCTGTCCCCAGGCCTTAGTCTCTCCTTTAATAAAACGCAGGAATCAGGCTGAACCGTAAGGAGTGACAACCCTGTGAAACTCCTACTGAAACTTCTGCATCTTGCACCAGCAACAGACACAAGCAGTCAGCTGCAGCACTGCACCTGCCGGATCCAGCCAGGCCACCGAAGAAAGCTGGCACCAGAGACGGGACCACAGCTTTTCTGCATCTGACTTTCACAACGCTGTGATCCGGGGACCCAGCTGCAGTTTCCTAGCCTATAAAGGTAGCACACCTGGCAAGGTTGAGAGGCTCACGTGATATAACGTGTTCACAATGAGATGGCAACAGTCCAGCGCCAGCAGGGAAATTTCCTGCCGCCAGGTCCAGAGACCAGGAGGGAGCTCCTCCCCCAGGCCCATGGGCCTGCCCTCGGCAAGCCCTCGGGCAACAGGAAACAGCGCGGACAGCCGGGCGGAAAGAGCTTGGGCCTGGATGACTAATAAGGTAATCAGACAGAGTTCCAGAAGATCGATCAGCTCAGGGGCACAGACGAACCACTCTCATCTGCCCTCGTCAGGACTCGGGGCTTTGGCAGTGGGTGCAGGCTGGTGGGAAGGGCCGGGAACTCCTCAGGGCAGGGCCTGGTGTTCTTGGTAAGTCCTCAGCAGAGCTCCACATTGCCAAGGACACCAGTGTGGATGGACGGACACATGGAGGTGAAGGGTATCCTTACGCTTCCAGATGCTGGGGCCTCACTGCTCCTCCCCATCTCCCCTTCCAGGCTTCACCCTCCCTGGCACCACCCTCACTACCCCCAGTCTCCCACTGGCCCTGCCACCAGGCTGCTGTTTCTGGCCTGAGGCTGCCCTCTTGGAGGTGGGACAGAGGACTGGTGGACAGAAGTCCTTTGCACAGGGAAGCTATGTGGCCTCAGGTGCTTTATCGGGAAACGAGAAGACTCCAGCTCAGACATCATGGCTGAATCTCAGTGTGAGGCAGCCTGAAGCAGATCAGCCCCACTCCCTCTCCTGCCCTCACTGAAGGCAGCAGCTGGCAGTCCACAGGGAGCCGTTTTCCCTCCCATACTGTGTGGGTAGTGCTGGACCACCTCTGCTGGACCACCTCCTGCACCTGACCGCCCAGCAAGGCCAGCTTCGGTTGACTCTCCAACCGCCAAATCCACCGCACACACATAGCGCCCTCTTTGCACGTTCTATTTCCCTGCCCGAAAGTCTTGCCTCCGGGTGTTTTCCCCCAAGTCCCAGCCCGAAGGACACCACCTCCGGTCAGGCTCCCTTTCCTCCTTCCCCAAGCAGCCAGCCTCAGGCTCCTCTGGCCACTCCACGCCCACTGCCTCGCAATGAAGAGCAGGGGATGCTGCGTGGATAAAGCAGACAGGCAGGCGGCCGGATGGGCACCAGCTGGCCACACCTGGAGGAGGGGAGGGCGACTGGCACGTGCCAAGTCTGCTACAAGCAGCTGAGAAATACCTACAGTTGGCAGACCCTGGGAAACGATGACACAGCGTGCTTATTACAAAATATCTTTTATTGATAAAATAGCTCAAACCTTAAAAACACACACACACACACACACACCTGCATTTCACAACGGGGAGGCCACAGGCAACAATAGCAGGGGTGCAGGTGAGACCATCAGAAGATGTCGCGAGCCAGCCCCTCCCCTGGGCCCACCTGCCTACCTGGCCCTGCCCCAGGGCAATGCCCCGGCCTCACACTGAGACTGAGGAATGAACTGAGGGACTCTCTTTGGTCTCCTCCATTCCTTCCACCCCAGAAAATGCCTTCAGCGCCCCTCCCAATCTGCCCAGGTCCATTAGACCACCACCAGTGCCCTGCCACTTGGCCCCACCCCCAGCTAAGATCCTTCTGGCTTACTGTTGAAGTCAGGCACTCCCTGGGTTCGGGGGGAGGACCACCGGGAAACATCCCTCATGTGATTCAAAGTGTTCTGGGTTCAAGAGTCTGGGGTGGGGGTTGAGAACCAGGAGGAAGAGGCCCCTGGAGCCCCATTAGTGGGATAGAGCCACATGGCTGGGTTGGAGGTGGCCAGCCAATACCCACCCAGTTGGGGTCAGTTGGGCATCACAGGGACCCATTTGGGGCTTAGATCTCTGCCTGTCGATCCGGTGGGAGGCCCCCCCAGGGGTCCAGAAGGCCATGGCTCACCTGCCCAAGCCCAGAACCCCGCCTGCGGGCTCTGCCACCCGCCACGGGCTCCCACGTCAGACGGTTCCCAGGGTGTGGGTATTTTTAGCTATCTTGGGGAAACGATTTGCCTGCATGATGACAAAAGGCTTATCCCCCATGAGGGGACCCAAGCCACAAAAAACCCTCTTGGTGTTACAGGTAAAATGTCAAGAAGTTGTCATGCAGCATAGTAACTCAAACCTTTGCAGGCACAAGAACACATTCGCAAAGAAATCCTTTAACTGATATAGTCCTTCTGTCTGCCACTCCCCACTTCCAGTTTGGGGTAGGAATTCACACACCCCAGGCACAGAACAAAAGTCTATAGGAAGACAGGTGGTGGTAAATACAGAGAAAGGGGATTTTTATATCACCAAATAATCACATTTTCTGGTTCTTTAGGTTCCCCCACAGAGCTCAAAGCTTTCTGCAATGTCTTTCATCTCCCTGCAGCAAGCAGGCGGCAAGCCACTGTCGCTCTGGGTTTTGTGGGGGTGAATGCCAGTGATCAGGGACGTCCTGTTGAGGCAGAGGCCAGTTCTCCAGAGGGATGCCGGGTGTGACACAGATCACAGTTCTAGCTTTCAAAGAAGCTACCAATCCAAGAGCAGGGAGAAGGGGAAGAAGGGCCGAGGAGCAGGGCCAGCCCATAAACCCCCACCCGGCGCCTGTTGGGGTCCACAGGCGCTCAGTGTGGATGCAAGGCTGGCGTCGTCTCTGCCTCTCGCTCAGCAGCAGGCCCTCTTGGGGAGAGTGGAAGGCTCCCTTCCTGCTCTTTATTGGGGGAGATGAAAAAGAAACAAAACACCACAAGCAAGTGGCCTGCCAGGGACCACAAGGTCCTCGAGAAAGCTTACTGGGTTCCAGGGGTCTGGGAGGGAGGTGCTCTATCCCAGCCTGGCCTCAGCCACACTCAGGAAGGCCCAGGCCTCCTCCGTTTCTCTGTGCTCTGGCAGGGTGTGGAGAAGATGTTACCTCACAGCTGAGCCAGCAAGGGAAGGCTTATTATGACCCCCTGTGAACCGCACCCCACCCATGCCCCTCCCAGGGTGCTCCCAAGGTGAGCCCTGCAGTACCTGGGCAGAGACCAGACATCCCCGGGGAGATGGCTACATAAAACAGGGTGGGAAGCAGGGGGCCCTGGTGCCACCTGGCACCAACCCCACAAGGGCAGCAGGCAGGCGGCTCACCAGGCCGTCTGGGTCCACTGGCGGCAAAGGATCCTTCGGAAGGCACGGCGGAAGTCCTGGTTGAAGACAGTGTAGATGACAGGATTCAGCGAGCTGTTGCAGTAGCCGATCCAGAAGAAGAACTGGAAGAGGCCGTGGGGCACCTTGCAGTGCTGCGGGCAGATGGCACCCAGGCTGTAGCTGAAGAAGAAGGGGAACCAGCAGAGCACGAAGACACCGATGACCACGGCCAGCACAAAGGTGAACCTCTTCTCCCGGGTGAGCTGAGCCCGCCGACGCCACCACTGCGCACCTGCAGCACCCATGCCCCTGCGCAGGAGCACCTGGCCACGCAGGGTGGCCAGCACCTGGGAGCCCTGTGGCTGCTGCAGGGATGGGTTGCAAGCTGAGGCAGGGGATGCTGGCAAGGCCTGAGGCTCACACTCATCGTCATCCTCCTCCTCCTCCTCCTCTCCAACTTCCTCTTCTGGAGACGGTCCACAGACACCTTCCTT
Source organism: Micronycteris hirsuta (assembly GCA_004026765.1). Taxonomy (NCBI): domain Eukaryota; kingdom Metazoa; phylum Chordata; class Mammalia; order Chiroptera; family Phyllostomidae; genus Micronycteris; species Micronycteris hirsuta. The sequence continues at coordinate 17,725 of PVJI01021563.1, forward strand.
TGGATCCTGGCATGCATGGGGAAGGGAAGGCCAGCTGGGTGGCAAGGTGGGGCTCCCAGGATCTTCAGGGGTCCTCCCCTGCTCCTTCTCCCCAGTGGACTTAGAGTGTCCATTGGACTCTCCGGAAGCAGCCAAATGAGGGGCCCGGGTTGGCTGTTTGACTGAGGCTCCCCCAGGGGCCGGATGGGGCTGCTTAGATTTACCCTCCCCAGGTCTTCCCTTAGCCCCGGGACCTCTGCGGTGGCTACGTTTAGCTATCAGGTAGATGCGCAGGTAGACGAGGATCATGATGAGGCAGGGTGCAAAGAAGGACCCAATGCTCGAGGCCAGGATATACCAGGCCTCTTGGTTGAGCTTGCACTGCGGGCGCCCGCGGGGTTGGGGGCCCGGGTCGCCCTTGTAGACGAGAGGCGGCAGCGAGATGATAGCTGCGATGAGCCACACGGTGAGGATGATGCACTTGATGCGGCGCGGGGTACGTTTGGAGTTATACTCCAAAGCGCGGCTCACAGCCCAGTAACGGTCCAGGCTGATGGCACACAGGTGCACGATGGATGAAGTACAGAAGAGCACGTCGAGCGCCAGGTACACCTCGCACCACGTTCGCCGGAAGTACCAATAGCCCAGCAGCTCGTTGGCCAGCGAGAAAGGGATGATGAGTGCGGCCACCAGGATGTCAGCTGCGGCCAACGACACCAGGAACAGGTTCTGCGGGGCGCGCAGCGAGCGGCTGGTCAGCACCGCCAGGATGACGAGCGCGTTGCCAAAGATGGTGAAGAGAATTAGGAAGGTGATAACCGCCGCGATGGCCGCGGTGGCCTGCACTGAGTAGGGCTCCTGGTGGTCCATGGCAGGGTCGAGCAGGCCAGAGGGGGCGTTGCTTGCCCAGCGCGAGTACAGCGGGCGACAGTGCCGGTCCACCCAGCTCGGCTAGATGAGGGGCTTGCCCCTCTGGCGGCGCTGAGAGTGCTGGAGCCCCATGGCTGGGACGAGTGGGGCCCGGGAGGTTGGGGGAAGGCTGGCCGGGCACCACTCTCCTACATCCTCTTCCACCGGAGCCCGGTGTCCCTGCCGTCCGCCCTGAGAAGTTTTCCAAGTTGCCCCGCTGCCTGCCCTGCCCCGTCAGGGAAGGGGAAAGTGGCGCCCTCCCACCCCGCGGCTGCCGGACGTGCTCCCGGGCGCAGGGTCCCACGGGCTGCTGCAGGGGCACGCGCGCCCGTTCTCGGAGGAGGCGCGGAGGCCGCGGTGCTCGCTCGCTCAGGCTCGGAGCCGCGCCTGTAGGCAGCCCGCGGCAGCAGGGGAGTGGGGAGCGGAGCAGTGTCTGCAGGAGGGAGGAGACTGGAGGCGGGTGCAGGAGGCGGGGCAGGCGCCGGGAGGGCAGCTGCTGGGTGGAGGGGCACTTCGCGGAGGACTGGGGGCCGCAGCCTTTCGGTATCTCATCCCCGCCCCTTTCCCCGGCCTTTGGGTACCGGAGGTCCGAGGGGCCCAGCACCTGGGATCTTCCAGACGCTGGGAAGGATGCTTGCAGGAGTGGAAGGGTCGGTGTGTGCGGAGAGCAAGGACGCTGCGCCGGTGCGGCCACGGGCACCGAAGGGGACCTCTCTCCGACGGAATATGGCGCTGGGACCGAGCCCGGGAAGTTAGGACGGTGGGCACGAGCTGATCTCTGCTCCCGTCGCCCAAGAGCCCCAAGGAGAGAGTGGGTGGGTGTTGAGCGCTGTGGCACAATAAACTGCAGCCACGCCGGCGCCCGAGAAAGAAGCCGAGCGGAGGAGGTGGGGGGAGCAGGGAGCCAGCTGCGAACCCCGATTCCTAATTCGTTCCCGCCCAGACTGGGTTCCCGTCGGGCCGGCGGAGCCGTGGGAGACGGTGTGTGGTCGGGTGGCGAGCGCCCCCTGCCGCCGTCCGCCGGGACCGGCGTCCCCGCAGCGCCCGGGGCCCCGAAACGCTCCAAGCCCCAGCAGCAGGCGAGTGTTCGGAGATTTATGGCTTCTGTCGTCCTGTTTCTCCTGCAGCATCCTCGGTTTCCTCCGCTGAGGAGAAAGAGGTAAGAGGAAAACTGGCTTGACTCAAATCTCAGCAGCAACCAAGATGCACGCAAAGGTTTGTTTGGGGGAGGGGGGCTCTGGGCAAACAACCTCTTGACGGATAGGAAGACGATGTCCCCGGACCCAGAGCAAGGAGACTTAGTGGGGGTCTCAGAAAGAACGGGTCTCAGGGTCTTCTGTGAAAGGAGCTTCCATTGCTCCCTGTCCAGTCGGACTGACCGCGCACATGCGCGCTTCGCGTCCCCCTCGGTGGCGGTGGGAGGAGGAGTTGAGGTAAGGAGAAATCTCCGACTAAACACACCCCCCGCCCACCCCCATCCTGGCCTCGAAGAGCTGTGGAGCCACTGCTCTCCTTCAAGAACCCCGTTCCTACCCACCCTCCCGTGGGCCGCCGCCACCTGGGCCAGCCCGGGCAGCCTCAGGGGCACTTTCCGCTGCTTCCAGAGCACCTCATGCTATCACCCCAGGCTGGAGCGCACAGTGCTGCGTGGCATCCTCTGTCTAAATAGGTGCCTATCCACGCCGGGAAGCAGGACTGGCCTCGGGTCACTGGACCTTCCTTCCTGTCAGCTCCACTCTCGTGGCAGCAGGGAGTGCAGCCTCTGGGGCGCAGGGACAATGGCTCATCCCTACCCAGGCTCAGATGGGTGGCACCCCAGTTCCCCCAGCCACGTGGTATGGGTGGGGAGGTGTGTTCCTCCTTGACCCTGGGCTGCCAGCCTAGCCAGACCTTGTTAGGTACAAGTGCCCACAACCAAATGGGTCCAGTGTTGGCTGGGCTGGGGCCCAAGCCAGCCTCTCTTGCCTTATCCAGAGGCACGTTTAATGGATATCTCCTCCCCACTCACTGGGCTGGGCAGGGTCTGGACCTACAGTTGCCAGGGAGGGAGAGGTCCATGAGGAAGCACAGAGAGTGGACACTGGAGCCTGGGGAGCACCCACTTAAGCAAGTTCCTGCCCGTCTCTGTGGCTCCCTGTTCCCAGCTGTGCAGTCTGAGAGCCCTGGCGGCCCAGATGGGCTTGGAAAGGACCGCTTTACCCTCTCCAACCACACTCAGGTGGGGGCAGGGGTGGGGAGGAGATCCAGACAACACAACCAGCATCAGCCTTTGTCTCTGGCCCTTTTTCCTTTAAAGGCCAGGCCTCAAGGCTACCGAAGGAACTGAGGTCAGAGCTACTTTACTCTCTCCCTGCCCCATTCAAGTCCCCGCTGAGGGGTTCTCATCTGAAGGAGCAGCTCCTGGTCTGCCCAGCACCAGGCCCAGACATGCCTTTGGCTTTGGGGGCAGTGGGGCCATTATATAACTGGATTCCTGCTCCTCTCTGCAGCTCACCAACTCCTCCACACACCTTCCGGCTGCCTGTTCCACCCAGCCCCACAGGAATCAGAGCCTCGGGCCACAGCAGGGCTTCCTTCAAGTACATCCGACTTTTCATTGTCATCCTATTCCACCAGGCAGAGTTCAGATCCAGACTTCAAGCAGCCAGCAGCAGGAGCTGCCTAGAGCAGGCACTGGTCTGCCTTCCTGGCCCCACCAGGCTACATGTTGGTCCCTGGACACGCCCTAAGCTCCTCCACCTCCAGTCCTTTCCAGGGGCTGTTCGCTCTGCCAGAAACACCCTCCTCACTCTCCTTCTGTGGTTGGTGGGCCCCGCTCTCCCTTCAAGGTACACTCACCTGTCACTGTCCTCACAGGCAGAAGGAGGTACCCTGTGCTCCAAGATCCTTGATTCCATGCACACAGCACCGCTCTCCCGCTCAGAGCACTATTCTGAGATGGCGTCCAGTGGGTTTCCTGTGTTACTCCCTCCATCGCAGCAGACATCTCGTTGAATGGTGACAGGCAAGTACTGGGCAGGTAGGGTGCCCAAATGAAGGAGCCCTCAAGGGATATCCTTGGAAAGAGGGGCAAGGTGACCTGGTACCATCTTTCTCAAAGAAGGCAGTCATTCCATTCCTGGCTGTGAGGATGCAGCAAGGGTTGTGCCGTCTTAGCTGGAAGCCCTGGACCCACTCCTGCAGGCCTGAGCCGTGAGACTGGTCCCAGGTCCTCCCAGGTCCTCCCAGGCCAGGGCTCCAGCAGCGCAGTGCCCCCCAGGCTGATCCTCAGGCTACCCTGTATGATCCGACCTCACCACTTCCCAGACCTGGAACAGTGCTCTGTGTCAGTCGGTCATCCTCCCGCCCTCTGTCGCACTCCCCTGACAACACCCCAGCCCTGGTCAGAAGTAAATCATTCACTTTCTGCCTTCGACCAAGGCTGCCTTTTCTGGAGCAGAGCACTCACTGCATTGGCTGGCCTTGCTTTCAATTCACAACCGCAAGTCTCCAGACGTTCCTAGAGCTCAGTTCCCTCTGTTCAGATCAGCTTTGCTTTCATTGTCCTTTCCCCACCTCTCGCCCACCCCACCCCGCCCCTTGGCCTCACACTCAGGAGAAAGTGGAAGCCATCAGGGGGGATCTCCGGGCTCAGTCAGCCCATATGCTCCCTGGTCCTCGCATTCCAGCTCCAGCAGCCTCAGACCACACACAGCCCTGCCTCTCCCCTTGGTGCTCAGCCCTCAGCCCTGCCTCTCCCCTTGGTGCTCAGTGCTGTAAGGGGTGCCCTCAACCCCTGCATCCAGTCACTGGTGTGAGTTCCTCAACCTTGAAAATATACTCCGAAAACACCCACTTCTGCCCGTCTCCACTGCCCCAATCGCTCTTGCCTGCGCAACTGCAGCGGCTTCTGGCTGTTCTCCCCGTTCCCATCCATTTTCCACAGAGCAATCAGAATGGCTTTTAAAATATTAAATCAGATCTTATCACTCCTCTCCCTAGAATCCTTCAGCAGCTGCTCGCTGCTGGTCTCGGAGAATAAAACCTTCCCTCTGATGGGCCTGGCTCTGCCTGCTCCCTGCTCTACACCCCCCAGTTCGCACTGGCCTGACACACCCTCCTCCTGCCTCAGAGCCTTTGCACTGGCTGTTCCTGCTCCAGGTCTTCACAGGGGAGCCTCATCCTGTCCTTCAGGCCTCTATTGAAATGCCAATACCAGAAAGGAATGCTCCCCTCCCCCATCGCAGTTTTTTTTTAATCTGTGTGCCTTCCATCCCTCTTCCCACCCAAATAAACTCCTTAAGAACAGAAACCTTGTCTTGCTTACCACGCTATTCCCAGTGCCTACAACAGAACCTGCCTGGCACCTAGTTCATGGCAGATGTCTGCTGACTGAGTGAATTGATCAGTGAGTCCCTGCAGCTATACGGTTGGGGATTGGGGAACCGGCCACAGACCCTGGGATGGGGTGGCTAGCCACCTGGGCTCTGGTTAGCACCCTCTCAGGGGCTGAAGCAGGGCTGGACAACCAGGGGCAAGGTGGGGCTTAGGCCTAAGCCCAGAGCTGGCCTAGGGAATGGGCTCTGTAGTGGTAGGTGGCTTCATGAGGAAGGACATGACAAGGACAGCCTTGTCCCCACTCACCCCCAAAGAGGAGGAGGGGTGCTCTTCCCCTTGTACCACCAGGTTCAGCCAGCCTTACTCAGTCACTGGAGAGTGCAGATTCCAAGACCGGAGCCATATTCTAATGGAGACACGTGATGGGAAGCCTCTGAAAGCTGGGAGGACCTCACTGGGCACAAAGCATGTCACCTCCTCCAACTGATGTGGCCATCGGGAAACCCCAGGTCAGAGCCAGAGGCCTGGCTCAGCACTCAGAGACCCACAGGTTGTAAGGCAGTCGCACCCATTTCCTTACAGATGAGGGTACTAAGGGTGATATGTCTATCTCAGGGTCGGCCCAAAGACTTTGCTTAGGAATCTCCCAGGGGAGCTGTCACTTGCCAGGAACATGGCCAGAACCCCAACTCACTCTAAATTCAGATACCCTCCTCCACGCCTGGGAGCCAGCACAGGACAGCATTTCCCCCCCATGATCCTCCACTGAAGCTAATGCTTGAGGATCAGGCTCCTGTTTGGTCTCACAAAATCCTTGACCCAAGAGAGCCTGAGGGCAGAGGCTCAGCATCCTGAGTGTGCCCATGTGTCCCCTGAGGTGTGCAAAGGCAGAGGCTCAGCCTGCATCCCCCTCTGGAAAATGGGTATGACCACCTGAGAACCCACCCAGGGCAGTGAGGAGTGGCAGAGGCACTCGTGTGCACGTGTGAGAGTGAGTGTGTGTGTGTGTGAGTGTTAGTCACCACAGCGCCCGAATCCTGGAGCAAGCACCCACCTTTATTTCTTTCTCCCCCAACATCAGAAGTACCTGGCACCAGTGGGACAGGGCATGGGCTCCCGTTCTCTCCCACCCCAGGTCACAGAATAGTGCCGCCAGGGGGTTCCTGGTGGGCTCGCAGGCAACCCTGGAGCAGCAGCGTTCTTTGCTCCTGGAACAGCCCTCACTGGGAAGGCCGGGAGCTGAGGACGACTGGGGACTGGCTGAAGGAGGGCAAGCAGGGCGGCCTGCCCAGCCCATTGCCACCTTTTAGGGTCTCCTGTGACCACAGAGGAGGGAAGACTCCGGGAAACAGCAATGCAGAGTGGTAAGGAGCTTTGAGTTGTGTGTTCAGAGTCCTCACATCTTTGCTGACTTTCCCACTGTGCATGCGTAGAGGGCCCCAACCTCTTCCTTATCTCCCTGTAGGTGACACCCCCACGACTCCAGGGGCTCCCTGAACTGCGAAAGGAGGGGCGTGGGCTCTGGGAACCTCCCAGAGAACAGAGCTAGAAGCTGCAGACGGAGGGCAGCACTCCCAGCACCCGGACATCAGGGACAGGAGGCCGCTCCCCAGGTCCCAGCATGGGGCTCCCCTCAAGGCCTGGCCTGAAGGAGAGGTGGGGGCAATACTGTTAGTTCATGCTGGGGGACTGGGCTTCAGCTATAGGAGGACTTCCTCAGCCTTGAAGGCTAGAATCTTTTTCCTCACCCCTCCAAACCCCTGTCCCTGGAGCCCTGGAGAATGTCACCTCCCAGTCCCAGCATCCTCCAGGGCTGAGGGAGACATGAGAGCAGGCCAAGCCAGGTGTTCCAACAGTCCTGCCTCCCCCGACAGACCTAGATGGTCCCTCTGTCCCCAGGAGCCCTTGGGGAAACAGTGGGGAAGAAAGGGGTAGAGGGAGAGGCCCGGGCTTCAGACACGGAGGCCAGGCTGGGGCAGGAGACAGGGGTGTCACCTAGAGGGGCCAAGGGTTGCTTGACCCAGCTGCTCTGGGCTGAGGATGCCCTCCCCACTTAGGCACAGAAGCCACAGGCTTGACCTCTGGGTATATCCTTGAAACGACCCAGAGCTGGGTTCCCCAAAGCAGCCTGGATAGGTGCAGGCTGGTCTTCTGCTTCTAGAGACAGCATTAGGGGTACAGTGGGCACTTGGGCCTGCCGGGATGACTCCACGGCAACACCAGGAGCGCCTGCCCCAGGCCTTGAGCCTGTGGAGGAAGCTGAGGCCTGAGGCCTCCGTGCAGAGGCTTCCACACCAAACTTCCCCGGGGCGGGGGCCTCCCACGCCAGCGGGCTCTCACCAACCCCAGAGTCACCGGGGTTGGGGCTCCCGGACTCTGCCAACAATGCCTCCAGAAGCCGCTGCAGGTGTGGTCCAGAGTCAGGAGTGGGGCTCCCACCATCGCCATGTGCCTGGAACCCTGGGACAGAAAAGACAGGTCACACCCCAGAATCACAGGAGGAAAGTGTGTGGCCCCGCTGCGGAGAGACGGAGCTGTCTTCAGTTTATTCACAGGGATGCAGCCCCTCTCAGGACGTGATAGCCCACCACGCCCCTGTGGGGTCCAATGCCTTCTAGAAGTTCAAGTTTTTCCGTTTATGTGTAAGTCTTATATACATCTGGAATTTATTGCTGCATGCTGTGTTAGGAATTCATTTTTTACAACAGATAACTAGTTGTCTTAGCTCGTGGTTGTCCTACCCGGGTCACCTCTGCAACCTCATCTCCCACCGTGTCCCCCTCACTGACACCAGCTCAGTACAGGGACCTTCTCCGGGTTTCTCGATCACCCTCCCCCGTCACCCACCTCTCCCACGGGGGCTGGGGCCACTCGGGCTGCAGTCGTAAAGCCGGAGGACCCGTGTGATGTCCGAGGTGCTCAGATTCCATCGCTGGCCAATGTGGACACTGGGGCTCCAGAGCGGCGTGAGTGTGGGCAGCCCCCGCCGGCTGAAGGCAAGCCTGGAAGCCAGCAGGCAGGGGTCTGAGTCTGGGTCACAGCGAGCGCTGGCCAGGCAGTGCAGAGGAGGAAGAGAGGGAGGGGGCCTCACCTCCCGTAGTGCATCACGGAGGCATAGTCATAGGGCACCAGCATGTTGCTGCTCCGAGACTTAATGAAGTTGATTTCAAAGCCTGAAAAAAATATTTATCAATGGGGAAAGAGAATGGGTAGGAGCGGGGTGGTGGGGGGATAAGGGACTTGTAGGAAGTAAGCCAAGGGGCTCAAAATCATAGCCAAACATGCTTCTTTCTGCCCCTCCCCCCAGCTGGTCCCTGGTCCTGTCTCTTCTGTGCGCCTTCACTCTTCCTACCCCTGACCTGGGAGCGGTCCAGGCCTGCACCAGGCCTAAGCATTTCCCACCTGTCTTCCTCATCATCATCTCAAGGTCACCGTGGATAAGAACAGTCTTTGTCTTCCTTGAAGCCACCCCCCTCAGAGTGCCTTGGAGGCCCCTCCCCACCAAATGAGGTGTCTCCTCCTCACCCGTTTTGCAGACCTGCTAGCTCAGCACCTGCCGGGGTGAACCCGCAGTCCCCACAGCAAGCCCAGCTGTTCTAGCCTCAAGCCAGCGGCAGCCAGCACCCAGGTTAGGAGTCCAGCACACCCCCCCCCCACCGATGGCCAGAGCACCCGATTCTCCACGTCACCTGGGTGCTCCAGGCCTGGGAAGGGCAAGTTTCCCTCCCCTTCTTTCCTGTCCTTCACAGTGAGCCTCTGAAAGAAGAGCTGCACCCTCTGTCTCTGCCCCCCAGTTCCCCGAAGCCCTGCTCCAGGCCCAGCCACTTTGCACACCCTCCCCATGGTCACTGTGAATCAAATGGCATGCCATCACCTGCCTGAAATACCTGCTCCTAAAGAGTGCTTATTTCTTCCTTAAAAAAAAA
>PVJI01021564.1:0-26854 GCA_004026765.1 Micronycteris hirsuta
CTCCCACATGACATGCACGCCAGGATCTGCTCCAAGTTCATGGCGTGTGAAATCAGTGTGCCAGTGAGAGAGGTTAGAGTTATTGACCCTGCTTTCCAGGTGAATAAACTAACGCACAGAGCAGCTCAGTCAGTATCACTCAGCTACTATGTGATGGATCCAGGATCATGAAGAAGACAGTATCAGTCCAAAGTCCACACTATCAATGACATATCACACAAAAGAAAATGTGAGCAGGGCCCAAAGTCAGCTATGTGGTCAGTACAACACATGACCACCAGAAAGAATGAGGTCAATTTTAATGTCCTGTGATAGAAAGATAAATGCAATATATTGATGTGCTGTTAAGTAACAAAAAAGGAATTGCAGAATAATCTACATAGTCCCATTTTTTCCTTTTAAAATCTAGACAAAAAAATGCATAGACAAAAACATCTAAACAAGCTCACCAGATTGCCAACTGTGGTCACCTCTGGGAAAAGGGACTGGAAGCGGGGGTGGGGAGGCGAGGAAAACTGTCACAATGTATCTTAGACCCTTGCATATTATTTGAATTTTATGAGCACGTCTTCCTTTGGCAATTTTGAAAAGAGAAGAAAATAATTTTTTTAAGAAGAGTCACCCCGGGGAAGGTCCATCAAGAAACAGACTGCCTGTGTTTGGATGTGCGCTCCAGAAGACGGGCTTCATTGACAAAGGAGCAGAGTTGCAGAGGGCACAGCTCAACCACATGGGCCCCAGGCAGAAATGCTACAGGCCATTCACGCAACCAGTCACATATTCAGCTTCAGATCTGCTTGGCCCACCATCACTTGGCCTATACGACATACTTTAGCAGGAAGAGTTCTGGGGTGGGGTCAGAAGGCTTGGGTGGAATCCCAGCTCTAGTTCTCACAAACTACATAACCTTGGCCCACTCAGCTCTTTGGGCCTCTGCTCTCTCTTCTGTAAAATGGAAGTAATAACAACTCCTTCACAATGTTGGTGTGAGATTAACCGAGATGTGTTGTGTCAAGTTCAGTGCCCATCATTGCCTAGGTATGCAATCGACGCGAGTGGAAAATGGGTCCTATTTGGTCAAGTCTGTGCTTGGATTGGAAGAGGCAGAGTCAGACAAGGCCAAAGCACATCCACAAGGGGCCATGTTCAAAATATCCTTGGACTTGTGCTCTACAGACCTTCAACTCATGGTTACCTTGAAGATATTTCTTGAAAGGAACTATAGCACCTACCAAGGCACCTCATGACCAAGCTCTTTCCAGTTGCCTCACTGTGCCACATGGCCTCATCACATAACGGTGCCCAAGCCCCTTAATCTTTCTGTCTCAATTTCCTCATCTACAACAGGAGGATACATAATCTCTGTCTCCTTTGAAAGAGGCTTTTGAGAGGATCAAATGACACAATGGAGATAAACATCTATGGAAGAGACTGCCAATTATTCACCATTCTCCCCGCTTTCCCTTGGCAATAACAACCCAAACTCCAGCTAAACCCACACTGCCCAGCCCGAGACCAGAGGGCCCAGCCTTCATTGCAGCCAATGTAGCCAAGAGACCACTGCTTGCCAATGCAACACAAAGAGAAATGATATCTGCAACTCTCAGACCATGCCTTTAAAAAGGAACTATTCATTCGACTTTCCCCGTTCCTTCTTTCTACAAATTGGATTTGGACTTGGTGATGATGAGTCATATCTGACCTTAAAGGTGGGTGCATGAACAAAATAAAAGACATCTGGGTCCTGCACAACCTCACGAAGCAGAGCTTCCTACCACTCCTGGGTCACGTACAAGCTCATTTTTCTAATGGAGAAAAAAATAATCTATGTTATTATATCCACTATTATTTTGTTCTCTAATACAGCAGCTGAACCAATGTCTTAACTATTGCAACATCCTTTGAATGTATAACTGTCATGCCAAGACGTGATATTGTTCTATTGTTAATTACAGCTGCTATCTTGATGTGACAACCCTGTTGTCACACAGCAGTCACCACCTCAGCCCAGGACCACAGTTTCTGCTTGTGCAGGTCGGGAAGGTTGTGCAACCTCCCCTGCAGTTGTCTTGCATTCACATGTGAGGGTTGCTCCTAGCATCCCTCTGGCACAGCTCCTCTGTCTCTACACCAAGACTTCCTGAAAACTTTCTTTCTTAAAAAACTGAACTTCCAGTTGAGCATTTGGAAGCTTGGCAAATACCAAGCCCAGCCCCTGTGATAACTGGCCTCGCAGGCGATGTTTCCCTCAACCTGGCTTGGAACGAGCAAAGGGACCATCAATTTATTCTAAATAGCCTTCAACCAAGCAAGCTAAACATTTAAATTAAAAAGGTTACTTCAGGGTTTTTGTTTGTTTATTTTTATTTTTTTTATTACATTTACTGGGTGACATTGGTTAATAAGATTATATAGGTTTCAAGTGTACATTTCTGTAATTCATGATCTGTACCTTGCACTGTGTCTACACCGAAAGCCAGACCATCTTCCACCACCATGTATTTGGCCCCCTTTACCCTTTCCTCCCCCCACCATCTTCCCTCCGGTAACCAGCATACAGTTGTCTGTGTCTATGAGTTTCAGTTTTACATTCCACGTATGAATGAGATCATATGGTTCTTAGCTTTTTCTAACTGACTTATTCCACTCAGCATGATATTCTCAAGGTCCATCCATGATGTTGCAAATGGCAGCATTTCATCCTTTCTTATGTCTGAGTGGTTTTCCATTGCATATGTGCACCACAGCTTCTTCATCCACCATCAATCACAGGACACTTTTGTTGTTTCCGTGTCTTGGCCACTGTGAATAATGCTGCAATAAACATAAGGATGACATATCTTTGTGAATGAATGTTTTCAAAATTTTTGGTTAGATGCCCCGGAGAGGGATCGCTGGGTCATATGGTAACTCTATTCGTAATTTTCTGAAGAACCTCCATACTGTTTTCCATAATGGCTGTACCAGTTTACATCCCCAATGGCAGTGAATAAGGATTCCTTTCTCCCCACAGCCTCTCCAATACTTGTTATTAAGTGTCTTCTTAATAATAGCCATTCTAACAGGTGTGAGGTAGTATCTCATTGTAATTTTTATTTGCATTTCCCTAATAGCATCTTTTCATGTATTTTGAGCATCTTTTCTTATGTTTGTTGGCCATTTGTATATCTTTTTGGGAGAACTGTCATTTTTTAATTGGTATGTTTGTTTGGTGTTGAATTTGTGAGTTCTTTATATATTTTAGATAATTGTCCCTCATTGGAGCTGTTATTTGCAGATATCCTCTCTCATTCATTTGGTCACCTTTTTGTTTTGTTGGCAGTTTCTTTTGCTGTGCAGAAGCTTTTTAGTTTGATATTATCCCATTCATTGACTTTTGCCTCTCCTTCCCTTGTCTTTGGGGTCAAATTCATAAAATCTTCTGTAAAACCAAGGTCCATAAGTTTAGTACCTATTTTTTCTTCTACATAATTTATGGTTTCAGATCTTATATTTAGGTCTTTAATAAATTTTAAATTAATTTATGTACATGGAAACAAACTGTAGTTTACTTACATTCTTTTGCATGTGCCTTTCCAGTTCTCCCAGAACAATTTTTGAAGAGATTTTCTTTACTCCATTTGTTTTTTTGTTTTGGGTTTTTTTTTTTTTTATCCTCACCCAAGGACATTTTTTCATTGGTTTTTAGAGAGAGAGGAAGGGAGAGAGACAGACAGAGAGAGAGAGAGAGGTGGAGAGAGACATCAGTGTGAGAGAGGAACATCGACTGGTTGCCTTCTCGTACACACCCCAGCTGGGAATCAAACCCACAACCTGTGTATATGCTCTGACTGGGAATTGAACCTGTGACCTTTGGGTCTATGGGATGATGCTCCAACCAACTGAGCCACACCAGCCAGGGCTTGTTTTTGTTTCTTAATGCATACACACAGAGATGAACCTGCTGTGTCTCTGGTGGGAAAGAGTGCAGGAGAAAATAACTAAGAGGCAATACTATCAAGGATGTTTACTTCTCTCATCTCATCTATTCTCACACCATCTTGCACTCTATGACCAGCCATCCTGAAACACATGTACTTCCCAAATTGGCTTGCTCTCCCACACCTCAGGACTTGCAGCTTCACCTTGGCCTTGCAGTGATCTGTCAACTCCTATACGTCTTCCACCACCCAGTGGAACGCCCACCCTCCAGCAAGCCTTTCCTGCCCCTCCAAGACTGGGTCCAGCAGCCTCCATCACTCGGACGACTGCCCTGTATTAGAATCACCTCTTTACTTGTCAGGACCCCACCTTGGACTATAAGCATCTATAAGGTAGGGACTGTGTCTTATCCACCTCTGCGTGCCTGGCTTCTAGCGTGGGGTCTGGCACAAAGTAGATAATAAATATTGGCTGAATAAATGGAGGCAGCATGCCCCCGCCCCACCAAACAAAGGCCCTAGCAGTTCTTGCTCCACACGGAGAAAGAGACAGCAGGCCCTGGTAAAGAAGGACCACACTACCTTCTACAAGCCCACATTCAACGCATTTTAGAAACTCCTGTAAAGGTCTGGCTCCAGGCCTGGAAGCTTGGAAAACAAAACCTTGCCCTACTGGATGTGATGCTAAGGATCCAAAAACCTTGCCCACATAGGCTGAGTGATCCCTTGCCCAGATCTGTCTGTTAGAATACTTAAAGAAGGAATCTCTCCCTTAAAGCAAAGGAGAGCAGCAGGGTACCAGCCCTGTTAGAGGTTTACTCGGACCTGTTAAGCGTCACACTCTAGTTCTCGCGGACTGCACTGCAACTGGATGCCAATGGCTAGGCATTTTTAACAGCAACTGTTTCAGTGGGTGGTGGGTTTGCAAATGTGCTACTTTAATGGCTATTCATATTAGCTCTGTTTTAAAGGTCCCAGGTCATGTCTCCACCTAGTCTGGTGTTTATTTAGTGCTCACTATTACAATGAGTAATCAGCCTCTCAGCTTTGTGACAGATTGTTCTTTAAACATGAGACTCATCAGCGAGCGCACTGCCCTGGAGCTCCTGCTAAGCAGAGAAGAATCCTAGGGTACAACCCCTCGGTCCTGCAGGAGTTTGTGAAATTGGAGATCGGTGGCAGGGTAAACAAACCTGAAAATAGCTCTGCAGCATAGAACCGGTTTCCTCACACTGAGACTCGGGGGTGGGGGTAGGGAGTGTAGGAAAACATGGATTATGCCCTTGCAGTTGACTTGGAAACACCAAATTTGGATACAAGTAATTCTTTGCAGGTTTTCTTTTTCTACACCTCTGAAAGGACAGAAATAGATTCTCTCACCTCGTTTACTGATGGAGAAAGCAAACCATAGAGCCATGGACAGGCTGAGCCATGTAGCAGGTACTACCTGGTAAAGTCAGTAACAGCAGCTAGGATTCCGGAGCCTAGAACGCACCCGGGCCACTTGCTCCCGGGAGTGACAGTGCCTGGCACCTAACATGCAGGCACACAACAAGTGCTTATTGAAGGAATGCATGAAACCAACTAAGCATGTGTATCAAACTTGAGTAACATAAGGACTTCTTTTAAAGAAAAAAATTGTCTCTTAACCCCAGAGATTACTTACAAAACCACCATTTATGAAGTCTTTAAAAAATTCATTCTTATTCTTTGAAAATATCTCTCAGTAGCCAATTATCATTGTAAAATATAATTTCAATCCTTATAACTGATACAAGTGTTTTTATTATTGAAAGGGGAACATAATGTTTAAAGTTCTCACAGAATTCATGGGCCCCAGGTAATAGCAGTTGGAGAAAGACTGGACCAGGCTGCAAGCCCTTGCCAGAGGGCGGGCGGAGTATTGTCCACCGCCCCGTGACCAGGTAGCCTTTCTGCCACTCTCTGAGAGAGATGCCAGTGATGGGATCGTGGCCAGCCTCCCACACTCTCAACAGGGAAGGACAACTGGCAGTGCCGGCCAGCGAGCACACGGGGGAGCTCTGGAGCACGGTGGTTAACGGCATTGCAGTGGAGCGGAGCTCAAGTCAGGGGCATGCTCAGAGATGGTGGGAGGTGGACGGGGCCTGGGAACACGAAGAGGACCTGGTGACACAGAGGAGGAGGAGGGCTTCAGCAACAAAGGAAAGGGAGTCCTTCCTTTCCTGTTGATTCACTGCCTCCTCTTAAATTGGATTTGCCAGCAAAGACAGGCCCTGAGGACTTGCATCAGAAGTCTGCCCAAACCTCAAAGGACTGGCTGGGTTTTGAGTGATGCCCAACCAGGAACGACACACTAGAAATATAATTAAAAATCTGAAGATTTTTAGGCCTCAATGAAGAAAGCATTCCAGCAAGGTAGAAGAAAATTATTATTTTCAAACACTTTCTGTCTCCTTTCTCCCCACTCCTGAGTATAAAAACTAGATAGGCCACCCAGATCCTGTGCTTCCCCAAATCTGAAGTTTGTCCTCTAGACTCTGAAACGTCCCCATTTGTTTTCTGATGCGTTTCCCCCACGGCCCTGCACCCCAGCACAGTGGGTCCTGAGGTCAACTGGAGTGTCTTTCTCATGTTTATTTCTGCGTCTAACCGCCAAATCTTACCCAGGCATGCAATAAATGTTTGCTAAAAGAGTACTGTTTAGCCGAATCATTGCCCAGAGTTCTCCCATCGCCCTGGCTCCTCTGCCACACCAAATTGACTCCCGCGCCACCGTTCCACCACAGGAAAGCTCCCACCTCAGCACCGTGCCCTGCTCCCGCAGCATTCCAAATCCCGTCAGCAGGACTTTTTGTATACACACAAACTGGTTTTTTGTGTATTCACAACAGACTTGGAAGAGAGTTCAAGGCTAAAGAGGAAGTGTTCCTGAGCAAGCAGATATATTTTAGTAATGCTATCTTTGAAGCTAGCTGTTATCAAAAAGATGAAGTGAGATTTTGGCATACTTAGAGAAGGACAGGAAAGTCCTGTGATAACAAATATGACCTGCAAAGAGCAGCCTTAAAAAAAAAAAAAACTACAGTCTATAGCCTAGCGACACTTATTAATATGAGATTTAACCAAAGACTATAAAATCTTAAATGGTAGATAAAAAGGTCAAGCCAAGTTACTATTTTAGGCTCAGAACAGATGACAAGACAGGACATAAATGGAAATTAAAAGGGATTCAGAACAGATCAGAAGGTTACCAATAATACTCAGTGGCTGAAATGATTTGCTGGACTCTTTCACTTGTGCTGAAAATATTGCGTCATTGAAAAAGTAATGAGATGATATTCTTGGGAAATGGAATAGTTAACATGAATGAGTCCAGATGGACCCAAAGATTTTAATCCTCCTGAAGAGAAACACTTGCAGGAACACTCCTAAACCAAGCTGACATTTCATTCTACAGAGATGACGAGGTAGAGAAGAGGACTTCACTTTCCGGGGCCCCTGGGTTGCAGCGGGATTCCGAGTTGCTCCTTCAGAGTCGCAGTGGGATTTAATGTCAAGGGGCTCCTCCTATTGGGCCTTCACAAGAAAAATGGGCAAGACAGCCACTAGGAACATGGTGCCTTGGAGTTCATTCTCAGCCAGGCTCCCAACCAAAGTGGACATCTTCTCCATGTTCCCCCAAGTCACACATCCGCCAGAGCATAAGCGCAGGGACAGGACAGGTCAGGGGCAGCGGAATGTACGGTCGGGCCACCCCCATCGTTGGATGGCTAGAATGTTTCCGGCAGCGTCGGGCCTCCCCGGAGTTCCCTGTCTGGTCATGTTCTCCACAGCTATTCCACGTGCATCTACTTCTACACGGTAACTCAGCAAATACGTAAAGGCAGAAAAAGTAAAGTGCTCTCTTTTCCAAGTTAAACATCCCGTTTCCTTCCTATGACAAGTTTTCCAGACTCTTTGCCTTCCCAACCAGCATCCTTGAACAGACTCTAAATGTTCAATCATGCACGCCCAAATGCACATGCACACACACCGCCTAGAGTGGGTGCCCCCAGCCGAGCGTGTGCCCCCAGACGAAGCTGAGCAGTATATCAACTACCGTCTTTCATCTAGAAACACCTTCGCTGCCCATACAGCCAATAACAGCAGCAGCCGCGACTGTGCACCGCAGCCCACGGCAGGCCGGTACTGGGCTAGCCAGCTGCACACATCGTTTCCAATCACAGCCATGGCCAATTTTAACATTTCCACCTTACAGATGAAAAAATTTAAACTCAGAGAGAAAATAACATGCTCAAGTTCTCAGAACTAAAAAATAAATAAGCAGGGATTCAGACTTGGCTCTGTTTGACTCCAAAGCTGCTACTCTGTGCAACAGTCCACACTGCCTAGTACTTTCCTAAGGACTATATCCCTGTTCTTTCGTTAAAACTGGTGGGGAACTCAATATAAACAAATAAACAAAGCAGAAACAGGCTCATAGATACAGACAGTAGAACTGGTGGTTGTCAGAGGGGAGCAGGGTTGGGGGACTGGGTGAGAGAGAAGGGAGAAAACAACACAAACTGGTAGTTACAGAATAGTCACAGGGACGTAAAGCACAGCATAGAGAATACAGTCAATGCTATTGAAATAACTATTTGGGGTGCCAGGTGGTTACTAGACCTGTTAGAGGCATCATTTCATAAATTATATAAATGTCTAACCACTATGCTGTACACCTGAACTAATATAAAATAATATTACAAGTCAATTGTAATTGGAAAAACAAAAAAATTGTGGTTAACTACAATACCCAGAACTCTTGCACCTTTACGCATGTCAGGATTTTCACTCAGCAAAAAGTATATGATTTGCAGGTAGCTCATTGGTCTCAAGGCCTTCTGGGAGGAAGAGGCTAGACCAAGTTGGGAGAAGTTCAGGGCTGTGTGGGCAGAGCTACGACCCCAAGATAGGCCATCTATTGTCCAAATCCCATTCCAAGTAGACACACAGCCAGTGAAGCCCACTTCCACGGGTCTCAGAAAGCCCTGTGGGGAGACCGGAGCTTCCGAAGCACAAAATATGGACTGTGAGAATGGCAAGCTATGCCGCCGTCCTACACAAAACTCTGCCTCCCACAGGCCCCACTTGCAGAGCCCAACTTCCTCCACAGTCAAGGTCAACTTGCAGGCTTAGGACGTTCAGACTCGGCACATCCCAAAGAAAGGACTAACCCTCACCAGTTACTAGAAGGTGACCTGTAACCCTTGGGATAACCTGGCTGAGAAGAGTGTCTTTGTACACCGGGAGCCCTGGGCCGTGACGGGTGGCTCCCGCTGACAGTTTGACATATGGTAAGTGACTACTTTTGTTTGCTGAGGCCTTGGGCCAGACTCAGTCAGTCTGATGGTGGGGAGGCTGGCGACTGAGCAGTTAGGTCAGTCACAGGGTCACTCTGCACTTACACGGCAGATCCGTCATACAGACCCTGGACACCAAGGCTCACGTGGGCAATACTTCTGTGCACTGTCCGTGTGCCCCCACTGGATGAGGACAAAAGCTGGTGCCTGGCTGCTCCTGGACTCCACTCCCTACACCTTCTCCTTTGCTGTAACAAACCGTAACGGTATCCTTTCACTGCAATAAACCATAACCGTGACTATAACATCTTCTCTGAGTTCGGTGAGTTCTAGCAAATTATCAAATCTGAGGGTAATCCTGGGGCCCCCACACAGACCCCCTGATGGCAGAATCTGTGAGGGGGTGGCTGTTGGAGGACTTAGAACTCAGACATAGAAGCCACCACAAAGGCTAATTCCAAACCTCCATATGGGAGTCAGATGAGCCTTTTTTTCCATACGGGACTCTTACATAACAGGCCCACTGGCCTGTCACTGGTAGGAGGGGAGCGTCAGCTCTGCCTGCAGAAAATAGGCTGTCATTTAGAGTAACTGGGATGGATCTAGGACAGGGGCAAAACTCCACACAGATATCTCCATCTGGTATTCATTCATATGAGTGGTTTTTTTAAAAATAAATTTATTGGCAGGCTCTATGGTTCTAATTGGGGAAGGAATACATGTTCATTGTTGAAAATCTGGAAAATGTAACAAAACACACACAAAAGAAAACAGTCCATTGGAATCCCACCACCCAGAGGTAAGCATGGCTGATACTGTGATCTAGTTCTTTCCAGCCACTTTCCTTTTCGTGAATATGCAGCGGTGTCTCTGATGAGACGGAATTTTGAAAGTTGCTGTTAGCACGAAAATCTGCAAGTTGAAAGGTGACAGCCACTTCCACGTCCATGTCTAACAAGACATCTTGGGACGCACTTTTGTTCTGAAAACAATCACATGGGCAGTTTCCTTCCGCTTTGCAGACATAGGCGGCACCCATCATCCAGAGGCAAGACTGTCAGTCACAGGACAACGCTTTCCTCGACAAAGACTGTCCATCTCGTCCTGGCGCTACAGCCAAACTCAGGGGAAGTGAGTGAGGCAAGTGAGAGAGAGCCTGGAAGCTTCCTAAGAGGAAAGCAATCAAGACCCCAACCACCCCTGAGGCTCACTCATTTTCGGCATGTCTGTCGAGTTCGGTCGGCCTCACGCAGGAGCCTGGATGTCTGGGTGGTTGGCGCCACCAGGCAGGTGGCTCAGGCACAGGCCCGGCACGGACACGGGAACCTGCCGCAGCCACGGGGGCACCAAAGAGTCACAGTTTGACAAAAATGTGTGTGAGGGCAAACTAAGAAGCTGAAACTCTGGGAGCCCAGGCCATTGTTGGTACAGAACAATGAAAAGAAATCTCCTCTTTCTGGCACCATGAAAACCAGCCCGGACCAGCTGTGGCAGCACAGCCGGGGTGGCCCACGGCCGGGGTGGCCCACTGCTGTTCCAGGCGCAAGGGCCCCGAGCCACCGGGGAAGCGCAGCGCGGACTGACCAGCGGCCACCCCCCAGCTCCACCCGGGGCCCTCTCCGCAGGCACTGGGGACTGCCCCAGGGCCTTCTGTCTGAAAAAGCTGGAACTGAGGACCCTTGCCTCGACCACAAGAAGGGGACCACCGGGAAAGAGAAGGGCATTCCCTCCTACTCTGCTGAGACATGTGACCACTCTTCTGCGCCAAGCCGATGAAAGAGAAATCTAAACTACATAAAAACACAAACCCACACACGTGTAACAAAAGAGAATTAAACTCATAATATGTATTTTTCCTCAATTAACATTATCTCCCGAGCATTTTCTAATGCCAATAAACATGCCTGGAAACAACGTCAGTAGGTGAGGGGATTAGCCAACACTGGCTGGTGCTTGGTGTGCCCCTCAGTACTGAGGCGGTATCAGCAGCTCCGTATTCTAGGCAAGAACACTGAGGCACACAGAGCTCACCTAACCTGTCCGATGAGATGGCTGTGTTAGTAAATGGAGAAGCTAGCATTTGAACCCGATTTTGTACGTACAGGATATTTAATCATTTCCTAGAGATGAGTATTTCATTTTTTCCATTTATTCACTATTATAAATGTGCAGTGATAAACATAAATCTTTGACAGTCTATTAAAATTTTCAACCCAAGTGCAGAACTTCACATTGGTTGAACTCCATCACTTTTAATTACACCTGTGAGATGTTCTTGGATCTCAACTCTGTAATTCACGTTCCCCACTTTCCTCCCAGCTTGGAGCACTCAGATTTAAATGGCCGGTTCTCTCGGAATGCTTTATATAAAGCCCAGCCTGGGGGAGACAAGGCCCTGCGGCTTGGTTCCCGTCTCTCCCACCAGTTCCTCGCCGGCCCAGGCTTCCTCAGCCCCACGTGCTCTCTTGGCCACAGGGCCTTGACACATTCCGCTCCTCACCGGAAACCGCCCCCTTCTCCTCTGCATCTCAGCTCAAGCTGAGGTCCGAGTGAGTTCTCTGCTGCAAACTCACAGAACCACATTTTTTTCATTCCTAGTAGAAAATGCATGCTCAGGGTCACAAAACTACCTGATTAATAGCTCTCTCCCCCACTCAACAATAGATTCTACCACAGGCAGGGCCATACCTGCTTTCCCATCATGGTATCCCCAGCACCGGGCAGTGTACTTGGCCCTAAGTGACATTCAGTGAATATTTTTTCTGAATGAATGAATACAGCACCCCATGGTACAGCCACTGACCATCTGTGTTGATGGTAGCACACATGGATTCATCAGCCTTCCCTGCGTACGGGCTCCAATCAGTTACAATTTGTGACTTCCCACAGTTCCTATCTGAGCCTCGGGCTATTTCTAGAGAGTTTGTCAGATACAGCTGCGATCCAGCCTGCTGGGATGGACCTCCTCCCCTCTCTCCTCTCTCCAAGCATCCTCTATTCAGCCTCCAGGCATCCTTCCAAAAGCAGCTCTGGTTACCCAGACTCCCCGATTAAAAACCTCTGGGGTTCCACAGTGCCCTCCGAATGTCAAGTCCAAGCTCCATGACAGACCCTTCACCATTCTGGCCCCAGTTGGCGGTTCCCCCATCATCTTCCGCTGCCACTGACACCCACGCCCTGCCCTCCCACACACGCAGCGTAAAACTACAGGTCTTCGCCTGCACCACGTGTTTCTATGTCTTTCAGCCCTTTCTCTCTCCCTAGAATGCAAACCTCTCAACTCTGTCCAGCAAACTCCACTCGTCCTTCAAGGTCCAGGTCCAAAGTCACCTCCACCTTTGAAAGTCTCCCTACCTCTTCCCACGCCCATCAAAGGCAGAACTAGTGATTCCTTCTCTCATATTCCTGCAGCATTTTGTACACAATTCTGGTTTACTACTCTTGCCGTGTTACAGAAGGACGGCAGACTCCTTGAAGCCAGGAACCGTATCTTACTGACCTCTGTTTCCCTAGAAACCAACTTAGTTCCCAACATAAACTAGGAAGCCGGTAAGTGCTTCACGTTGCCATGCCTTTGGCTATGTTTCCATTCCACAGATCTCGGGACAGTTGCAAAACACATCAGAATTTTAGAGCCGTAGTTGACCAACCCACTAAGACCCCGAGGTAGGTGGGACGTGGAGCTTCCTGTTAACACTTGGGGTGAAATGCAAGTGGGGACGGAGTCTCTGCTTCCTCCGCCACCACGGGCTGCCGCCCCCACCCCCTCGGCCACCCGTCAGTCCAGGGAGGTGTCTGCTCCACCTTGCCTGTCTTCTGTGCTGCCTGACTTTTTAATGCTCTGTACTCCTTCATAAATGAGCTTCAATTCTGGGCTGGCTCCAGGTGAAGAGACTACCGGCAGAATATAGAAAAACCTTCAGAAACCAAGGACAGAGAATACTGTGGGTGTCTTGAGAAACTGGAAACGGAGGCATCCGGGATTAGCTAACCCTCGCCTCTTCCTCCTTCCTCCTACTCAGTGAGCTGCCTCAGTTCACTCATCTTTTACATACCACCCCCCTCCCCGCTATGTGACTTTCCAGCTCTGCTCTCCTAATTTTAACTAGACCATTCCTTTCAGTCTCAAAATCTCAAAAGAAGACTCTGCCCATCACATTGCCACCCCATTTTTGTAGCTTCCGCTCAGGAGTCCTGCCCTGGCCCAATCAGCCAAGGCTAGGAAAGAAGTGCAGACTGCATGGCCAGGTATGATCCCCTCGACAGAGGGTGGAGGAGCAGAGGACAGTTCAGCCACTGCATCTCCAGCAGAGCACTGGGTAAGGACAATTTCAATCTTGAACAAGCCTTGAAAGAGGAACGCCCTATTTGGGGAGAGGATCCGGCTATTTGGGGTGAAGCGTTGTTATTCAAGGCATTGCAAACACTGCCAACCACCCTCGCTCGGTGGCATAGCCCAGACACTACTTTCCACGCATTATTTCCAGGCAGCCCCTAGTAGCCTGGCAAATGAAGAAATGGGTCTGTACCTCGAGAAACTTGAACTGGCGGTAATAACGTGGTCGTCCTCAGGATAAGGGATCCGCAGAGGCTGCTGGGGAAGGCAGTGGCAGGTTTGGGCTCTGCGGACAGAAACCGGTTCTGAGGGAGGATGAGGAGCGTGAGACAGGACCAAGAACAGAATGCTGGGGCCACCGACATTTAAAGGGTTGGCAAAGGAAGACAATTGCTATGGAAGAGAAAGGAACAGTCAGACCCGTGAGAGTCTCAGAACCAAACCCCAGGCCGGGTGGGATAGAGTTTGGAGGAAAGGAGAGGCTGTCGGTTGTAAAGAGATCAAAGAGATAAGGGCGAAGGGCTGAGAAGTGGAGGGGAGAGGTTGTAAGCGTTGTGAAGGGGACGGAGGAGGCAGGCCAACCAAAAACACAGTTGCCAGGTGGGGAATTCCCTGAGAGAGAGAGAGCAAAGGAAGACTTTGTGACACAGAGAATCTTTTTCCCAAGATGAGTTTTATCTGAAGCTGTTTTAAAAGCTGATGGGAAAAGCCAACATATTCAGACAGGTTGAGAAACCGGTAAGAGTGGAAGATGGCTGAAATGATACTGCTGAGTTTTGGGAACCAAAGCACTCAGTGAAAGATCACACACAGTCAGGGACAGGGAATGCCTCCGCCACAGGCGTTTGTGGGTCCCAAGGTCATGCCTAGGACGTGGACCGAGTGTGAAGGCCCGCTGCCTGCCCGGGCCAGACTCCAGCGCAGTATGTGACGATGGTGCCCTCTAGTGGCAATAGTTGGCATCGCAGGACATTCAGAGCCCCTGTTGGCAGGGGACTAACCGAGAGGCAACGACTTGGGACTCTGAGCAGTGGGCAGGTGAGGGGGCCTGGAATAATAAAGCTTATAGCGCAAAAGAAGTGGGGGAGGAAACCATTTGCGTGACGTTTATCAGCTTTCCCTGCACTTCTACTTCGTGAAGGGGTTAAAAAAAAAAAAAAAAAAAAAAAACAAGAAGCAGTAGCAAGCTGGGCCAATTAGCTAAAGCAACAGTTATGCCCGGAACCACAAAAACACCCGAGGCTGAGTCAGCCCCGAACTGTGGGCTCGGACCTGTTACCCGCCATGCTCAGACTATCTGCAGACGGTGTGGCACACACAGCAGGCCCTGCTACCTTCGCCTTGCGGTCCAGCACTGGAACGAAAGTGGGGAAAAGCCAGGAGAGGAGCATCGGCTGCACAATGCTGCCATCTAGCAGACATGTCCGGGAATGCGCGGCCTCCCGGAGCTCGCCCGGGTGGCAACGGCACTTCTACGCAGTGGGAGCCTGTCCAGCTCAACAGTAGCACCAGGATCTGTTATTAGTGGGCGGATTTCAGGCTTAGTAACACAGGGGCTCGCTGGATCGCATAGCAACTCGGGGAAAATATGCAAACAACAATACTCCCATGGCCAAACCAGACAAAAATCTCCAATAAGTGTATATAAAACAAAACATGTCTGTCTCTGGGGTCAGGAATGGTGTGGGCAATGGTTTCAGGGTCCAAGGTCATTCTCAGCCTTACAGGTCTGTGAAGCACATGGAAAAGGGGTTTTACGAAAGTCTGTTAGTTTCTCTGGGATGTTTCTTCATCTGTAACGAGGCAATAAAGCTGGTCTCATAGAAATGCTCTGAGGATCAGATACCCTGAACCTTGGAGAGAGCATGGGAATTCTAAAGCTAACTGTCATCACTGGATGAGATCAAGTGCAAATTCTTTCTCCAGATCTCATTAGCGGTGGCTGGTGTTGACGGGTGAATTTGAGTATCTCCACTCCACCTTCCCCGATAAAACCTGGCTTTCCTGAGTGGCTCTTCCATGGTGTCTCTAGGGATGTTGTAAGGAAGAATTAAATGGCTTTCATAAAAAGCACACCTCTGTCCCTGGAGCACAGTTACCAGAGAGTGTTGAGGACATTTGTTTCCTGGGGTTGTATTTGTCCACTCAAAATGTATGTAAGTCTTATTTTCAGCAGCTAAACAAAATAAATGCTAGACATCTTTGCAGTGAGCATGATTTTCTCTCCAAGAGAAAACTGAGATTCATAGAGGTTAATTGCCTAAGGTCACAAAGCAAGTAAGTGATAAGTATAAGACTCATTATTGGGGGAGAGAAGATCAAGAAACTTTGAACAAAGCTAGCCTTGGACTGAGGCAGTATAAGGAACCATCCACAGCATCATTTTAGATGCAATATGAGGCCTTCCCTGCCTGAAAAGCACTTTCCCTGCCTGCTTCTAGAGAAAATGTTACCATTAGAGAATAATTACTCAAGTTGAAGACAGTTTCGTTCCCCTTTTTGAAAAGCAAATTCTCCTGAGAATGGTAATAACTTTAAGCTTTTTAGTCATTTATACCTAAATTTAAAAAAAAAAAGTTTATTCTTCGCCAGAGAACAGCTTTTGCTAAAAAGATGAATAGAAAGCGCAGGAAGAGTCTGAATGCCCACAGGGAAGACACAGAAAAGGGATAGAGAAAGGGAGACAGGTTGCCCAAAATTGCCTATTTCACTGTTTTACCTAGAGTTTTGGCTTTGACCAGGGGATGTGGTTTATGGGAGACCGTTCTTCGTGGTATGGGCCCAGCTCCCACTCGGACAGTGGAGAGCGACACAAGGCCCACGCCCACGGACAGGTTCTCCCGTGGGGAATCAGGCCTGCATTGTACTTGCTTTTTGCTCAAATCCCTCACCCTGAATTGAGGCAGCAAAGGCTTACCGCAACTTCATAAAATCCATGCTAAACCTTCCAAGTACAGTGTAACCAGTTCAACCATTTTTTCTTTGCATTTGCAAACATCCTTCTTTCTTGATGTAATTAGCAACATCCTCTCCTTTGTTTTCTGTAAAAGGTAATCACCTACAGTGATCCTATGCATAGTCAATGAGGACCTGTGCATAGTAAATGAAAACCACCCTCAATGTAATGTGCCCAGAAAAGCAATAAAAGCCTGTCAAGGCAATGGTTGAAGCACTCTCCTCTTGAGAGCATGGCCAAGGCGCTCCAAGGCCCTTCTCCTCTGAGAGATTGGCCACCTTTCCTCCCCAAGCAGATCATGTCTTGGTGGACTTATTCTCTGTGCCATGCCAAACAAAGTTGGAGAACTCACACCCCTGATTCCAGGCTTACTGCGGAGCTGCGGTAATCATGACACAAATGTGGAACTGGGACAAGGACTGACAGAGAAACAGAGTAAAATTGAGAGTCAGGAATAAACCTTAACACTAATGGTCAATTGATTTTTGACCAAGAAGCCAAGGAAAGTCAATGGGGGAGGAAATAGCCTTTTCAACAAACAGTGCTGAGAAAACTGATATCCACAGGCAGAGAATGAAGCTGGGCCCCTCATTCACACTGCGTACAGAAATTAACCCAATATGGCTTATAGACCTAAGTGCCAGAGCAAAAGCTGTAAAGGTCTTATAAGTAAATGTAGGAGTAAAATCTTCATAAACTCAGGTTAGGCAAAGTCTTCTTAGATATGACATCAAAAGCACAAACAACGAAAGTAACAAAAAAAATAAATTGGACTTAAAAAATTTAAACAGTGGATTTCAAAGGACATTGTGTAAGACATTCTCTAGAAAGTGAAAAGACCCCAGAGTGGGAGAAAATATTTGAAAATCAAATATCTGATGAGTAAATTGTCTAAAATGTATTAAAAAATACATGTAAGTTTAATAATAAAAAGACAGCCCACTTTAAAAATGGGCACAGAGACAAGGTCAGCGCATTTAGAGTTATATGGCCCAAAGAGCACCACAGCAAGGCGTCATCCCTCAGACGCCAAAGGTTAAAGAGAAAGAGAGAATCTTAAAAGCAGAGAAAATCAGAGCTACCTATAAAGGAGTGCCCATGAGACTGTCAGCTGATTTCTCAAAAGAAATTTTGCAGGCAAGAAGGGACTGGCAAGAAGTATTCAAAGTGATAAAAAGCAAGGACCTACAACCAGGATTAGTCCATCCAGTAAAGCTTTCATTTAGAAGGGAAGGGCAGATAAAGTGCTTCCCAGATAAGGTCAAGTTAAAGGAGTTCATCATCACCAAGCTATTATTACCCGGAATGTTAAAGGGACTTATTTAAGAAAAAGAAGATAAAAACTGTGAATGTTAAAAGGGCAAAAAATTCACGATTATCAGCAACTGAATCTAAGAAAGCAAACTAAGCAAACCAGAACAGGAACAGAATCACAAAAATGGAGATCATTTGGAGGCTTATCATCTGGGAGGGGGAGAGAGGAGAATGGGAGAAAAGGTGAAGAGATTAAGAAGTATAATGGGCAGGTACAAAATAGACAGAGGGATGTTAAGAACAGTATAGGAAATGGGGAAGCCAAATAACATCTGTACAACCCATGGACATGAACTAAGTGGGGGATTGCTGGAGGGAATGGGGGTACCAGGCAAAAGGGGACAAAGGGGAAAAATTTGGGACAACTGTAATAGCATAATCAATAAAGAATATTTAAAAAAATGGCAAAGAACTTGAATAGACATTTGTCCAAAGAAGATACACAAATGTCCAAAAAGCACATGAAAAGATCCTCTGCCGTGTAGGCCACTAGGGCAACGCTAATTAAAACCAGAGTCAGGTATGACTTCACCCCCAGCCAGATGTGTATGAAGAACCTTCTGGATGTTTCTAGCCTCCAGTCACTCAAGTCTTCCCATGAGGACCAAGACACAGCAGGAGAGACAAGTCACCCCTGCGCGTGCTGTCCAAAGCCCTGACCAAAGGACGCATGCACACAACAAGCGTTACACCCGTAAGTTTGGGGTGCTGTGGGGTGCTGTCACAGATAACCAGAATGTCATTCTGACGCAAGTGCTCAGATTCTGTCCCTCTGTCAACCTGAGCAACACAGGACCACCAAACAGGAGAAGAGCATAGGGGTCTCAGTATGAAGTTACCCCCACCACTAATGGAGACCATGAGTTGGGCACACATTAAATGCTAGAGTTACGCAAGGGGCCTTCTACACTTTATCACTTATTCTCCTGGAAACCCACCCAGTGTGTGGCACGACCCCCGTGGTAGACAAGGAAGCTGGGGTCAAGCAACGATTTACTCATGGTCATATCGACAGTAGACAGCCTGGCCTGACATCCACGCTAACCTGACCACGCTCCCACCACAGCCAAAATCCACGTGCTTCCCCCCGCACTGCAGCACCCACTGCCCCGCCCCACCCCCAGACTCCCCACCAGAATGCAAGATTATTCCTAAAACCACACTCAGGCTATTGAGGTACGTAAAGAACAGTGCCATTTTTAGTTTCACTGTGAAAACTTCACGAAATATGCAGAATGCCCAGTGGCAGAGGTGTTCAAAGTGTTTATTTTCATTAATTCATCTTACTAAAAGAAATTTAAATAATAAAAGCCTTTCCATTCTAGACCAGGCTCGGCGTATAGACCTGGCTGGCTCACTCCATGCCCTGTGGACACAAGGTGGCAGCCACTTGTGGGGGATGATCCAGTGGTCCAGGGCTCTTCGGGAAAGGCCAGGGCCTGGAGGACATCAGGCTAGACTTAGACTCAGCCCCATACCACAGCCTCAAGCAGTTATAGAATTGGTCAGTATGTAAACTGTTTACCGTCTATATTAACCATTGTGCTCCAAAGAACAAAACTAATAGATTATATATATGCATATATATCTCTCTGTATATGTATGCGTCCAGGAATAGTCCAACTATTGTTAATATAATGAGAACGACTTGAACAACATAGAGGTAACCTGGCAGCCAAGGAGAGTGGACTGGAATGCACTTGTGTGAACAATGATGACTTTACTCGTCACTGGGGGCAGTAGACACTGTTGAGTGAGCATGTGTCCTGTGTGGGTGTCACATTCAAAATGAGCAAATAGAGCAACAAATCTGATCCAATTCTGTGTTATGTTTGAACATTCCTCTGAGGAAATTATTTGGGTGATTCAGAGGCTGCAGCTGTGGGCACCTGGTGATTGGCAGTTTCATCACGATAATGCGTCCGCTCATGCATCACGTCTCACGTCTCGTGCCGAGTTTTTTGGTGGAACATCAAATCACCCAGGTAACTCAGCCCTGCTACAGCCCAGATTTGGAGCCCTGTGACTTCTGGTTTTTCCCAAAACTAAAATGACCATTGAAAGGAAAGAGGTTTCAGACTGTTGATGAGATTCAGGAAAATATGATGAGGCAGCTGATGGCAATTGCGAGAACTGTGTGAGGTCTCAAGGTGCCAACCTTGAAGGGACTGAGGTGTCATTGTCCTACGTACAGTGCTTCTTATATCTCATATCTTCTTCAATAATGTCTCTGTTTCATATTACATGCTGGATACTTTCTGGACAGACTATATGTATATCTACATTTATATCTATAACTATATCCGTATCTAGAGAGAGACACACGTTTATTGTAAGGAATTAGCTCACATGACTGTAGAGTCCGCTGGGGCCTCAGGAGAGCTGATGGTGTGGCTCCAGTCCACATCTGAAAGGAGGAGAAGACTGATGTCCCAGGCAAGCAGCCGGGGCACGGAAGTTCTCTTTCACTCAGCCTTTTAGTTCTTCAGGCCTGCAGCCGATTGGATGAAGCCCACCCACAGTGGGGAGGGCAATCTGCTTTCCTCAATCTATGGATTCAATAAAAATCTCATCCAAAACACCCTCCCAGAATACCTAGAGTAATGTTAGACCAAATATTGGGCGCTGCATGGCTCAGTCAAGTTGACAAATGAAATGAGCCATCACAGTGTCCCTTGCCCCTCCCAGACTGTGACTATTTCTTGTTCCCAGAGTCTCAGAAGCTGGTGTAGTAGTCTGTCTTCAATAAATATTTGCTACATAAATATTTGTTGAATGAACAAGGCATGACCCATAGGAGGCTGCCTCATTGACACCAAACTGCCGAGTCCCCTCTGAGCACCTGGTTATGACCATGCATACCCAAGTGTGAAATAACACTCATGCAGTGAGCTACCTTTTACATTTTAGGGTTCAATGCAGATGACCTACTCAGTTCCCACCAGTAACAGTGATGTCAAATGAAGAAGGCAAAGGGCCCTGGCCGGTGTGGCTCAGTCGATTGAGTGCGGGCCTGTGAACCAAAGAGTCGCTGGTTCAATTCTCAGGCAGGGCACATGCCTGGGTTGTGGGGCCAGGTCCCCAGAAGGGGGTGCACAAGAGGCAACCACAGATTAGTGTTTCTCTCCCTTTCTTTCTCCTCCCCTCCCTTTCTCTAAAAATAAATAAATAAAATCTTTAAAAAATACAGTAAAGACATTTAGGGGTGCAGATAAACCTAAAGTGTGGGAATTCTTTTTTCCTATGCATAGGGAAGTGTAGCCTTGGGACCCCACGGCGTTGAGCACAGCCTCCGTGTGTAACATGGCCCAAGTTGACATGCGCGGACCTATGTTAGTGGAAAATAGAATTTCCTGATGGGGAATTTGGCTAAAATGTTTCTTAAAAATTTACTGCCTTGCTGGATCCTTCCCCCTGCCTAGATCAAAAGACTTATGCTAATACATGTCTGGGACCAAATATTTATAGATAAACACAAGACCCTTGCCCTTATATTTACATATCTCCCATTTGATGTACCGCCCCCCCACCCCCCACCCCGTCCTGTCTACAACCGGACCTGAATATACAATCTATGCATAAATTAATGAAGACCAATCTGATGCTCTGTGCCCCAAATCTTCAATAAAAAACCCTGGACCTGAGTCTCAGCGCTCTCTCCCAGATGATGAGGGAGAAGTCGCGTGATCCCGGATCCCTTTTCCTGCATATTTTTGAGTGAGAATTATTTATAAACGCATCCGGTCACGGTCACCACGGATTCTGCATAGCCATGAATTCGCAACACTAAAGTAATCCAGTAAAAATGTAATGTGAACCACGTGGGTATTTTCATCTTTCTGGTAGCCACGATTTTAAAAAGTAAGAAGCAATAGGTGAAATGTTTTAATAAAATGTTTTATATGGGCATAAATATAAACTATCAGTTTTAAATATAATCGTTTCACCCAATATATTCAAAATGTAATTTCAACACAATCCACTTAAAAATTATCAAAGAGATAACTCACCTTCTTTCACACTCAGCCTTTGAAATTTGCACAGCTCATGTCAGTTGGGACTAGCCAAAATAAGCCGCCTGCCTGACACAGCCTTCAGGGAAGGGCAGTGGGCAGCCGCCAGGCGCCAGCTCAGGGTGAGCCTCGCTGCGGGAGCCACCGCCTCGCCCAGGGCGTGCCCTTCCCGGTGGCTGAGTGAGGCAGGGAGGGGAAAGGCCCACTGTCTGGGCCCCGCATGGGACAACTCCCGTGGACAGTACTCACTCCGGGCTCCTGGTTGGCCGAGGGTCCTCAGGGCCTGCAGCTCATTTTCCCCTCTGCCCAGTCCTGCCCCCTTGCCTTTCTGCTCACAGGAGCTGATCCCCGATAAAGGTCTTGCACCCCAAACTCCCATTTCAGCATCTGTTTCTGAAAACCCAAACTGCAATGGCCTAGATTCAATTATACTGGATATTTTACATACTTCGCCCCTCTTACTCTGAACTATTGTGTGATTGAACTATTGTCTGAACTATATTATATTGATATAATATATATTATAATGTAGTATTATAATATATAATAGTATAATAGTATATACTATTATATTATAAATAGTATAATAGATAACTGAAGAAACCAAGACTCTTGTTTCACACGGTGGCAGAAGTCGGGTTGCTCCAGCAGGAACGTAAGCCAGCTTCTGGGCTTGCTGGTCAGAAGACGCTCTGAATGAATGGCTGCTGACCTACAATGTACCAGAAGGTCAGGGCTGGAGTGAGCCCCTTTGAGGAAAGAGCAGAGATGGGAGAAAAACTGCAGTCACCTTTGATGAGACTTCAGACTTCTTGGAAGGTCCCTTGCACCCAAAATACTCCACCCACCAGGACAACTGCTCACTATAATCCCTTTCCTTCCAAAATTGGAGAGAAAAGATAATATATAAATCCTGAGGAGAATATCTCATCCACAGGGTCAAGTCAGCAACAGTCAGCACCCCCTTCCTTTGTTCCTCCCCAGCCCCATCTGCTGTGCCCCCTTGTTCCTGTGCTGCCCCAGATCCCTCCTGTCATGAGAGAAGCGATCCCATAAACTAACTCCTTCAGAGGGACATGCAAAAAATCAATGGGTGTACATTTTGCAAGATGACTCAAGAAGTGGCTACGGTTTAACCCAGGCACCGGGGTTCCAGATTGGGCAGGTATTTTAAAGCAGGAGGATTGTGACATTTGCCATCACTTTATAGATTTGCATTTGCAAGTGCATTTTATTTCTTCCCAGCTACCTTGTCCTTAATGGAGATACGGTGGATAATAGTCCTTTAGTAATTGTCTAGCGGTAAAAATAGCTCTTCTTTGCACAGCATGGTTGACATAGATGTTTTCTAACAGCCCAAATAAAATTCTTCATTAAGCAACAGAATTAAATAGTAGTCTCTAAAATATAACACATAATTAAGGGAAGGCTTTTTTAAATAAAAATAATTGAAATCTAATTCTACTAGTCCTTTCAATAAGCACTTCATCCTAGCATAGCCCCCCTCTGCTGGATGATTGTGTGCCGATCCTCTCCCCCTTTAATAAAACGCGGCAACGCTGCTCTCACACACGTCTGAGTGTCACCAGCCCTGACTTTGGCAAGTCTCTGAATCCTCCATCCCATGAAGGGGCTCAGAATAGGCCACCCTAAAATATGCTACCTTGGCATACAGATTATTTTGAGCTAATGGCAGTTGAGAGTCGACAGATGCAGAGAGAGTTCTCTGCTCTCCTCTTACCGTCCTAAAACCAGGGTATTAATCTCCCTGGATGAAGGTACTCCCCTCCCTGTCCCATTCCATGAAGAGAAGAGCATTCTTATCACACTGGGAAGACTTTACATAAACATACCTCACTAAATAACCTTAATGTTCCATGAGCTCCCTTGTGCATTAGTCACTTCCCTGTGATGTATCATCTCTTGCAGCCCAAACCCACAGAGTTGAACCAGTCTTTTGAGTTTCCCTTTTGTTCTGTAAACTTTGGTGTAAATAAAATATTGATTCAATTGCATGCTTTTTTTTTCTTTTGTTAATTGGTATTTTGCTGGTTTAATTCACAGGCCCCAGTCACTAAACATAAGAGAATAGAAAGCTTTTCCTCCCTGACATCAGGTACGGGCATCTTTTTTTTCCAAGGCAGAGAGCCTTTGGATCACTATGGAGTTTCCCTCCCCTGAGGGGCTCAGGATTCTTTCCACCTAATGAGGCAAGATCTCTTTGTTGCCACTTTGAAGGAAAACACTTTCTGAGTAGTCTGGCTACTGAAGGGAAATCCCATCATTTCCTGATGCACCACTTCTCTAGGAGTGGAAACCCTGAGACATTCGGAGGAAGTGCAAACCTGCAGTTTGGGTTCTATACTAATTCTGCTCTGTGATTGGGCAGTGACCAATCTGGACCTCAGTTTCCTTACAAAGGGAGGAAAGGGGAAGGGGCAGGGAGAGGAGAGGAGAGTTGATTTTAACTCCAGTTTACTCTGAGTCAGCTTGAGCCAGCCCCTCACCACTCCACTCAGAGTTTTCATTTCCCCAGATCAGTGCTTCTCAAGGTGTGGCTCCCCCGACCCCAACAGCATCAGCATCACTAAGGAAACTACTAGAAATGCAAACATATGGGCCTTACCCAGACCTACTAAATCAGAATCTCTGGGGCGCAGTGTATTAACAAATCAGAAATCTGTGTGTTAACAACTTTTCCAGGTGATTTTCACTCAAATGATCTCACAGATCTCCTGCACATTAAACACTTCACTCTTTTTGCCCCAACCTTAAGACTTTCTCTCTTTCTCTAAAAAACTGCTCCAAACAAAACAAAAAAAACTGCTCCAAACTACTTCTTTCCTCCCCTAAGATTTCTAACTTCAAAAAAACTTATAATAAAATTTGCATTCAGTCATTTCCATAGCAACTTAAACAAAACCATTAAGATTCTTTTGTTCTTTAATACATCTGCTCCTTCTTTTAAAGGGACTGGCTTTTTTTTCTGTTCTTCTGCTCCTTCTATTAAAGGGACTGCTCCTTCTTTTTCTTTTCTGCTTTCTTTCAAAGGGACTGTTTTGGGTTTTTGTTTGTTTCAGTTATAAAGCCAATCTTATCTAACAATACCTTTTAAAGGCATTTCAGTAGTACATAATTCTAGTCCCAACCAGCAATGCAAAGAATGTTGTTTGAATGATACCACCTCAATTGATCTTCTACATCAACTCATCTAAAGGTCAACTCTCAAGATAGAACAAATCCTAAGCTCCTAAATCCACATGGAAGAATCTGTCTCCATAGGAATACTCCATACATCTTTCTTGATTTCACTCTATGCATTGACCCTACTTCCAGCTACAGCTGCCAACTCCATTTAGTGAGCCGCCCTGCCCCACTCAGACCTCGAAGTCCTGGTGCAGCTGACTCCACACCCAGCTCCAGGTTTGGCCAATCAAAGCCTCCATGGTCCTGAGCACTCTAACTGCTTCAGAGATGGACACATAACCCATCAAAGCCAATGAGACATTGATGGAAACTGCTGGGATATACATCCGTGATGTTTCTCATTAGACTAGAACTTGAAATGATGAAGCCTAAAAAGCCACAGCTGTTTTAATCCCATGAAGGGAGACTTGTCTCAGATGGAGTCTCCAAAGAGAAGGTAGAACTGAGAATCCAGGAAAGGGAGAATACAGCCAGATGACATCATTTCTGAGCCTGCATCCAATCAAGCTTAAAAACAGTCCCTGCGGGACCTTTTAGTACAAGGTTCATTAAACTCTCTTTTTCCATTTTGGATTGACTTTTCTATCACCTGACACCAAAAATATTTTAATGGATTCAGAGTATAAATCCATATAGCTTTTGGTAGGCAACCTATCCGTGTCTATTAAAAAATTGTTCATGGGCATAATTCTTGTCCTACTGAGTCTACTTCCAGAAATACAGTCTTTAGAAATTCTCAAAAAGATAGAAATATATATATATACTCAGTCTTGAAGTTCATCGAAGTATTATTTGTCACAGCAAAGAGTTGGAAACAACCTAGTGTCATTCAATAGAAACCTGCCTCGTGTTACTCATTTATGATGCTAATGAAGAGTAAAACACTACCCTCATCTTAAAATCAAAGACTCTTAGAGCTAGAAGGCACCTTAGGTCAGATATTCAACATTTATCTCCTGATAGATGCAAAATCTGAATCCCCCAAAGGTAAAATGACTTGGCTAATGTCACCCAACTAACTCTTCAGAGCCAAGACAAGATCCTTTCTCTTCCGGCAACCTTTCTCCCTCTTTATCACGCTGGGTCTGAAATTTCAATTGCGCTGGTCATTGTTAGACAATGGCTGGAATCTGGCATTTCACTGTAAAATCAATAACCCCAGTGCAAGAGTTAAATCAACATTACACTCAGTGTCAATGATGACAAATTATACAGCTTCAAGCTAACAGTAATGTAAGAAACGCTCAAACCTGGAGAGAATTTCTGTGAGTCTATCTGAGCCAAACTGACGGCAATTGCCAGGAAATGAAATCTGGAGCATTGAGGAAATGCTCCAGAGAATGGCAGTTTTACAGTTTACTTTATACATGAGAATCGAAGGAGGAGACATAGGGGAGTTACATGAAATTCATTGGTGATAGATTAGGGAGGCAGGAAAAAGCAAAGCAGGGAAATGTCTGAGATTGGCTAAAGATCAAAACAGAGAGACATATACTTCTTTCAGATTGGTGGGCACAGGATAGCTAACAATGAACATTTACAGTGGCTACAGATGGTGTGTGGGGGACAAGACAGCAGTGAGAAGTCCTTCAGTCTTGTGCTCTGGTGCGAGGTTGTGCCCTGAGGAATCTGGAAAAGGAGATTACTCTGACATTTCAAAGGTTTGCTATCTTAGATGCAAAAAGACAAACCCAGGCCTCCCTAAGATAACGATTGACCTTTGTCAAGGAAGCTACAGGCCTAGGATATGACTACCCACCATGATCTGCTTCCAGTTAGGAATG
>PVJI01021565.1:0-26847 GCA_004026765.1 Micronycteris hirsuta
GTAAGAGAGAAAGTTTTCTGTTTGGTTGTTTTTGTTTTTTTATGTTTGGGTCTATTCCTTTGTGAATTACGTCTTCTCTGTTTTTCCATTTATTTTTTGGGTTAGTTGTGTTTTTCTTATCAAGTGTTAAGAGCCCTTTAAATAATTTTGATAATAATCCTTTGTAGGTTAAATTGCATTGATTTTTGGTTCCACAGGAAAGTTCAACCTTCAGAACTTGTAGGAAGTGTATGGACCAAAGAAGATAAAGAAATAAATTCTCCAAATTTATTAAAAATGATTCGTCATACTACAAATCTTACGCTTTGGTTTGAAAAGTAAGTTTTTACTTACTCTGTCTCATTCTTAATAATCATAATATTAAGTCATATATGAGCTAAAATCGTTGCTGAAAATATATTTCTTCTTTTCTACATAAGATGAGGAAAAAGAAATTGCTTTCTAAGCCATGAATTGTTTATTTTTATTTTAGGTGCATTGTGGAAGCAGAAAATTTTGAGGAACGGGTGGCAGTACTAAGTAGAATTATAGAAATTCTGCAAGTTTTTCAAGATTTGAATAATTTCAATGGTGTGTTGGAGATAGTCAGTGCAGTAAATTCAGTGTCAGTATACAGACTAGATCATACCTTTGAGGTAAGTTTTAGGCTTAAATATTTCATTATTTGGGCAGGGAATAAAATTAATATAAAAAGATTCCTTCTACCACTGATGTTTTGGAGTAAATCCTTTGTAAACCCATCTTATTCCCGGAAATGCAGTGATATCAAGATATTAGAAAATACATCAATATACACTAGTAAGCCTAGAGTTCATAAAAGAATGTGGGACTTGTGACTGTTTAATTAATATGCTCACCCAAAATGTAATAAAGTTCCAAATGGATTTTTGAACAGCACATTGGTTGATAGTTCCAAATAATGACAAAGGATTTTAAATATAAGCATATAAATTAATCACCTTTGGTAGATAATCAAAAAAGGAATAACATGGAGAGAACCCTTTCTAAAACCCACATTTATTTGTTTTTTAAATTATAAAGTAGTATATGTTTAGTGTTTATTATAGAAAATTCAGAAGATACAGAAACTTTAGAAGGATATTTCACATATGTTTTTAATAATAAAATTGAGATTACATTGCACATAGATTTTTATCATGAACATTTTCTTGTTTAATTAGCTTATCTTGAAAAAGAAATTTTTAATGTCTGAGTGGTTTTCTATCCAATGGATAAACCATAATTTATACTCTATTGTAGGACAGTTAAGTTATTTTTGATTTTTTAAAAATATATTTTACCCTGGCTGGTGCAGCTCAGTGGATTGAGCACAGGCCTGCAAACCAAAGGGTCCCAGTCAGGGCACATGCCTGGGTTGCAGGCCAGGTCCCCAGTATGGGGCATATGAGAGGCAACCACACATTGATGCTTCTGACCCTCTCTTTCTCCTTCCCTTCCCCTCTCTCTAAAAATAAATAAATACAATCTTTAAACACACACACACACACAAAACT
Organism: Micronycteris hirsuta; assembly: GCA_004026765.1. Classification (NCBI taxonomy): domain Eukaryota; kingdom Metazoa; phylum Chordata; class Mammalia; order Chiroptera; family Phyllostomidae; genus Micronycteris; species Micronycteris hirsuta. Next base: position 1,515 of record PVJI01021565.1, read on the forward strand.
TTTAAAAAATGGTTAAAATGTGAATTTAAAAAATTTGAAAAATATATTTTATTGATTACACTATTATAGTTGTTCATTTTTTTTCTCCCTTTTATTCTCTTCCCCCCTTGTACCCCCCTCCCACCAGCATTTTGACCCCCTTAGTTCATATCCATGGGTCCTACATATAAGTTCTATGGCTTCTCCATTTTCTCTACTATTCTTAACCTCCCCTGTCTATTTTGTACCTACCATTTATGCTTCTTAATTCCTGTACCTGTTCCCTGATTCTCCCCCTCTGCCTCCCCACTGATAATCCTCCATGTGATCTCCATTTCTGTGATTCTGTTTCTGTTCTAGTTGTTTGCGTAGTTTGTTTTTGTTTTTTTTAGGTTCAGTTGCTGATCGTTGTGAGTTGTCATTTTACTGTTCATATTTTTTATCATATTTTTTTCTTAGATAAGGACCTTTAACATTTCATATAATAAGGGCTTGGTCATGATGAACTCCTTTAACTTGACCTTACCTGGAAAGCACTTTATCTGTCCTCCCATTCTAAATGATAGCTTTGCTGGGTAGAGTAATCTTGGATGCAGATCCTTGCCTTTCATGACTTTGAATACTTCTTTCCAGCCCCTTCTTGCCTGTAAGGTTACTTTTGAGAAATCATCTGATAGTCTTATGGGAACTCCTTTGTAGGTAACTCTTTCCTTTTCTCTTGCTGTTTTTGATTCACTCTTTATCTTTAATCTTGGGTAATGTAATTATGATGTGTCTTGGTGTGTGCTTCCTTGGATCCAACTTCTTTGGGACTCTCTGTGCTTCCTGGACTTCTTGGAAGTGTATTTTCATTACCAGATTGGGGAAGTTCTCCTTCATTATTTGTTCAAATAAGTTTTCAATTTCTTGCTCTTCCTCTTCTCCTTCTGGTACGCATATAATTTGGACGTTGAAACGTTTAAAGTTGTCCTGGAGGTTCCTAAGCCTCTCCTCATTTTTTTGAATTATTGATTCTTCATTTTCTTCTGGTTGAACGTTTATTTCTTCCTTCTATTCCATATCGTTGATTCGAGTCCCAGTTTCCTTCTTTTCACTGTTGGTTCCCTGTATATTTTTCTTTATTTCACTTTTACATAGCCTTCATTTCTTCCTCTATTTTGCAACCATACTCAACCATTTCTGTTAGCATCCCGATTACCAATGTTTTGAACTCTGCATCTGATAGGTTGGCTATCTCTTCATTGCTTAGTTGTATTTTTTTCTGGAGCTTTGATCTGTTCTTTCATTTGGGCCTTATTTCTTTGTTTCCATGTGCATCTAAAGGGCAGATCCTTAGGTATTCGCCAGTGCAGGGCAACACACTCATTGCGGGGCAACCCACTCACTGCGTTGTGGCTCTGATGTGGGGAAGTGGTCCGAGAGGGAACAATGCTGCTTGCTCGGCTCTCTGCCAGCTTTCAGTCACTTCCCCTGCTACCCACAAGCAAATTGGGCCCTTTACATGTTGGTTCCCAGGTGGGTAAGTTTCTGTACATTCTGGGACCCTGTGGGTCTCTCCAGTGAACTCTCCTGCGTTTCTGGGAGTTTTTCTTGCTGCCACAACTCCCACAGGTTTTTACAGCCAGAGGTTTTGAGGTTTTATTTCCTCACTCTGAAACCGTGGGTGTCATGGTCTGTCTTGCTCCGCAGTTGTTTTTCCAGGTTTATCCACATGCAAATGTGGGACCACCAAGTCTGCCAGCCACCAATTTGCCCACCCTGTTCTCCAGCTGCTGCCTTGCTGCATCCTCTCCACCCCGGCTGCCTGTCTCAGCCCCTCCTACCAGTCTGAATGAATGTTTCTTACTTAACTCCTTGGTTGTTGGACTTCCATATAGTTCACTTTTCTGGTGGTTCTAGTTATATTTTGTTTTTAAATTTTTTGTCATTCTTTTTGTTGTGTGAGGAGGCAAAGTGTATCTACCTATGCTTCCATCTTGGCTGGAAGTTCATTTCTGTTTTTGGTTGTATTTTTTTTTTTTGCTGTGATAAATAATTTAACATGTAACATCCATATACAGAAATCTTTGTAAGAATTTGATTATTTCCCTACAATAAATTTCTAGAGGTAGAATACCTGGGTATTTGTACATTTTAAGACTTTTGATACTATCATCAAAGTGCTTTCTAGCAAGATATAATAAATTCCCCTGGATATTACCTTATTAAAAACTTATTTACAGATTTCATTGTCCAGAAAAAACCACCTCATTTTTAAAAATTTGTGTTTTTAAAAATAAATAGTAAGGTTGAATATTTTAAAATGTATTTATTGACCATTTTAATTTCTTCTTTATAGTTTATCTGTTTATATCCTCTTTAAAATTTAGATGTTTGCCTTTTATTGATTTTTATCAACTTTGTTATATATTAAAGATATTAATGTTAGGTCAGATATTGCTCAAACAGCCTTCACTGTCTATTTGTCTTTATTTTACCTGCTTTTTCAATTAAAATATTTTTATATAATGGTTTTTATGTGGATGTTTTATCATTTTTATTTAATTAAATATATCAACCTCTGCATTTATGAATTTTTCCTTTGCTTTTGTACCTAGAAAGTCTTTTTTTTATGCCTACATGAAGGATAATATGTTAGAGGCACAGCTGTGCAAATAATTGCCTTTGGCAGTGTGAAGTTTTAGTCTTTCTGGAAAGTGGTCTGGCATTATATGTTAAAATTAAAAAACATGTACTCTTAGGTTCAGAAATGAAAGTGCCAAACTATAAAGCTAATGTACAAAAATGTGATTTCTGCAGCATTAATTGTAGTAACAGAAAACTAGAAATCCTGTATGTTCAATAAGAGAATAATTTAATATATTATTCTACACCTGTAATATAGAATATTATTTAGCTATAGTAAAAAATTGAATAAGGAGCTATGTGTGTGTCTTGGAAGAATATTTGTGATATTTTAGGGGAAAAGTCATTTAAAAAAACACCAGAATTGTGAGTACAATATGACTTCATTTTGATGTAACAAAGCAGAACAAACACCCCTGGCCAGTGTGGCTCCGTTGGTTGGAGCATTGTCCCGTAACCAAAAGGTTGCAGATTTGATTCCTGGTCAGGGTACATACCTCGGTTGTATATTTGATACCCAGTTGGGGTGCTTATGGAAGGCAACAAATCAATGTTCTCTCTCTCACATCAATGTTTCTCTCTCTAAAAGCAATAAAAATATGTCCTTGGGTGAGGATTAAAAAAAAAAAAAAGAACAAACACTAAACATCTAAGTTGTATGAGCATTGAGAAGAGTGAGGATACATACATTTTTCTTAACATTGGTTCTTTCAGTGGGTTGTGATTGGGGGTGTAGAGGATAAGCAGCTTTCATGTATGCATTTTTCTTCTTGGGTGTTTTCATTTTGTTCATTTGTATGAACTTTTACTGGGTGAAGAGGGGGAGGGGGGAAAATGTGGAAAACTGTAATAGCATAATCAATAAAATATATTGTATTTTGCCATTTATAATTCATACACTTTTGCCCACATTTTTGAGGGAAAAAGAAGGGTGCATAGTATACATGGGTAGTACTAAATCCGCATCTATATAAATGTTTTTTTTAATATTTTATTTATTTTTAGAGAGAGGGGAAGGGAAGGAGAAAGAGAGAGAGTGAAACAACAATGTGTGGTTGCCTCTCATGTACCCCGCACTGGGGACCCAGCCCGCAACCCAGGCATGTGCCCTGACTGGGAATCAAACTGGTGACCATTTGGTTCTCAGGCCCGTGCTCAATCCACTGAGCTCCACCAGCCAGGGCTGTTTTTAATTATTTATGTTTATGCATTAAAAGTGTAATTCTAGAAAGCAATAATGATATCCATATGTGAAATAATACCCTGGTGTATGAGAATCGGTTTTGTTTCTAAAATAAATGAATGAATAATTGAATTTAAAAGTTAAAATGAAAGATTTTTTTCCCTGAAAGTCTGGGCCAAAAACGTGGGTGCATGTTATATGTGGGAGTGCATTATGCACAGCAAAATATGACATTTTTTGAAAAAGATATTAACAGTCAAATAGTGCCAAATATTATCTATTTAATACATCAATTTCAATTCTGATTTTGAAATACTCTGTAGTAGTATATTCATTTTAAAAGGTTGAGCTTTAGTTTCTTAAAATATTGTTTACAGAACAATATTTCTGAAAATATGTATAAGGTATAAAGAATAAAAATACAAAGCACACCTGTATACCTGACGTCTAGTTTAAGAACTTCTACCAATTCAGTTTCATTTCTTGCCTCTTCACAGCCAACTACCATTCTAAATCTAATGCTTATCATTGTCTTACTTTTTTCTATAGTTTTGCAATTTATATCTCCAAACATATTATTATTTCACTTTCACATTTCTTAATTATGTATGAATTTAATCCTTTAAAGACTTTCCACTCAGTATTATATTCTTAAAATTCCTCCATGTTATTTCTTTTAGCTATAATTTATTCTTTTTCATAGCTGTGTCATAGTATAGGAATAAATTTACCAAAATTTATTTACTTATTTATTCATTAGTTAATGGCCATTTAGATTGTTTCCAAGGTGGGGTTATTGTCAGTAATATGGCTATGAACATTTTCTACATGTAATCTGGTACACACACATCCAGAAAGTATCCAACCATGCAATATGAAAAATAGAGACATTTCTTAAATAAGATACAAGAAACATTGTACATAGGACAATGACACCTCAGTCCCCTTCAAACTAAGCACCTTGGGACCTCACCTGGGAGTTTTCTCACCGTCTCTTCTACTGTTCAAAACACTGCAAAATCCTTTGTTTGGAATTGCCATCAGCTGTCCCATAGTATTTTCCTGAATCTCATTGACAGTATGAAGCCTCTTCTCTTTCAAGGGTGATTTCAGTTTTGGGAAAAGCCAGAAATCATAGAGCACCAAATCTAGGCTGTCAAGGAGCTGAGTATTCTGGGTGTTCTGATATTTTGCCGAAAAATCTACATGAAATGTGATGCATGAGCAGGTACATTGTCGTGATGAAGTTATCAATTACCAGTTGCCCATAGCTGTGGCCATTTTTGTCGTATCTTTCAACCAACGAAGAACATTGAGGTGGTACTCCTTATTAATTGTTTGGCCTGGAGGGGTGTACCCATGACGGATAACACCTTCCCAACCGAAAAACACAGCAAACATGGTCTTGATCTTGCTGCAGCTTTGCTCTGCCTTCTTTGGGTTTAGAGAACCAAACTTCCATTGGGACAACTGGGCCTTTGTTTCCAGATTATAGCCCTAGACTAACAATTCATCTGTGGTTAGGATCTTTTGTAGCAAGTGAATCAAGTCATTCGCAACTGTAGCACGATATTCTTTCTGCTCTGGTATTCAATCTCAGAAACGAATTTTGCCATGGCCCGTTTCAGGCCAAGATCCTGTGTCAAAATCTGGGACACAGTAGTTTTTGGAATCCCAGATCAGCTTCTAGTTCTTGAACTGTCAGTCACAGATCTTTGTTGTTGCAGCCCATACACGTTCAACCTTCTCAGGTGTTCTGCTTGTTGCAGGCCTCCCAGAATGTGGATCACTTTCAACAGATTCTCGACCATCTTTGAAGTGTTTGTGCCACACTTTTATTTGTACTGCACTCATTGTATTATCCCTGAACGTCTTCTTAATCGTCCGAATAGTTTCCATGGAGGAATGTTCCAGCTTAATGCAAAATTTGATGCAGATTCATTGCTCTAGTTGCTCAGTCATTTTGAATGTGACAGCCACACAGACAACATGCTCACTCAATGGCCTCTACCGCCCCTGCTGACTAGTACAGTGAAGTCGTCATTGTTCATGCATGTGCATTCCAGTCCACTCTCCTTGGCTGCCAGGTTACAACCATGTTGCACAAACCATTCTTGTTATATTAAAAATGGCTGGACTTTTTCTGGACAGACCTATATGTACAAATTTCTCTAATTTTTATATATAGAAGTCTAATGATAGGATGTGAATAGCTTTAGCTTTACTAGATATTGCCAAATTGTTTTCCCAAGTAATTGTACTAGTTTATACTCTTACCAGAAATGTATGAGTTCAAGTTGTTTCACATTTTCACCAACACTTATTAGTGTATTTTTGTACCATAAGATGCACCTAGGTTTTAGAGAAGGAAAATAGGAAAAAATTTTGAAGCAGAAAATGTGGTAAAATATTTAATAACATAAATAATATAATATTTCACCAATGTAAATGTAAACAGCCAGGTAAGCTACATTTGGACTACACCCCCATTTTCCTCCCGAATTTGGGGCGGGGGAAGTGCGTCTTATTGTCTGAAAAATATGGTATTTTCAATTCTTCAAATTTTTCCAGTCTTGTGGTTCTGGTTTATAATTTCCTGATTCCTAATGAATCTGAACCTATTTTTAAATGTTTATTTGTTCTTTGGATTTCTTCTTGTGGAAATTATTTGACTTTTTTTGTTGTCCTTTTTATGAACCTCTATATGTTCTCTGATATACTAGATTTTAATCCTTTGTTGGTTATGTGTGTTGTAAATAACTTTTTCCAGATTGACACTTCCCTTTTCACCTTTTTTATGATACCGTTTAATGAACAAAAATTCATAATGTCAGATTTACTCATCTTTTCCTTTGTAATTTGTGCCTTTTGATTTCTTGTTTAATGGATTCTCCTATTATTTTAATGTTTCATCTTTCACATTAAGTAAGTTCTTAATCTAGCTGGAAATAAGTTTTGAGTATGGGGTATGGTAGGAGTCTGATTTCATTCTTGTTCCATCTGTCTAGCCAACTGCTCTCACATACTTATTGGAAGTTTATCCTTTCCCAGTTGCTAGATAGTGCCAGTTGCGTCATAAATTGAGTGTCCATAAATATATGGACTTGTTTCTTGTTTCTCCACTGTGTTTCTTTGTTGTTATTCCTGCACCAGTGCCACATGTCTGAAGTACCATAACTTTATACTATTTCTTGACATAGTAGGGCAAGTCTCCACCAATCTTACTCTTTATCAAGAGTTACTACTCTTGACCCTTTGTTCTATGTAAATTTTAGAATTAGTTTAAGTTTCATTTTTTAAAAAGTTGGGATTTTGATAGGACTTCCATTTCTCCAAAATCAGTTAGTGAAGAGCTGACATTTTTATAATGAATCTTCCCAGCCATGACATGAATATGGTATCTATTTCCATTTATTTATTAACTCAATAAGGTTTATTGTTTTCTTTTTTAGCATTTTATTTATTGACTTTAGAGAGAAAGAGGAAGCAGGGAGAGAGAGAGAGAAACATCAATTTGTTATTCCACTTATTTATGCATTCATTGGTTGCTTCTTGTATGTGCCCTGACTGGATTATTGAGCTGACAATCTTGGCATACCATGATAACACTCTAACCAACTCAGCTACCTGGGCAGGGCCAGTTTATGGTTTTCTTGATGGAGATCTGACACCTCTTCGTTTAGATTTTTAATAAGGTAAAGGAAATGCTTTGAATGGTTCTCCACAAGTATAATGTTTGCATTGTGTGTGTGCACTATCAGGTTAAAAATAATGTAATTAATTTGAAGAAAATAGAATAATAAAATATAAAAGATATGATTCTGTTTACTTATTAAATTTTTGTTTAGTTCTCTCCCTGCCACAGCCTTCTCCTCCTTACCAAAACCTTGCCTTATCCTCAAAAGATCTTTTAATGGAAAAATATCTGAATGCTAAAGGATTATATTTCTCTCCTAAAGCTATAACTTGAAACTCTAGGTTAATCAGATTTGTAAGTAATGAGATCCTGAGAAAGAATTTTTTTTTAAGATTTTATTTATTTATTTTTAGAGAGCGGGGAAGGGAGGGAGACAGAGAGGAAAAGAAACAGCAATTTATGGTTGCTCCTCACATGGCCCTCCCTGGGGACCTGGCCTGCAACCCAGGCATGTGCCCTGACTGGGAATCTAACCGGGACCCTTTGGTTCCCAGCTCACGCTCAATCCACTCAGCTACACCAGCCAGGGCAGAAAGAATTTTTTATTGCTTAATTCTCTGACACATTAGAAAAAAACTAGGTTTTTAAGTTTTATATTTATAGATATCAGAAGAGAAATCATTTCAGGCAAGTACAGAAAGGAATACTAATCTCTTAATTTAGAAATTGGTTTTTTCAAATATTTGGAAAATTGTAAAATTCAAAGCTCTGTATTCATAAAATATGATTGAATTGTAAAAATAAATTATACTCAATTTATATATTTGCAAGGCATTGCAGGAAAGAAAAAGGAGAATTTTGGATGAAGCTGTGGAATTAAGTCAGGATCACTTTAAAAAATACCTAGCAAAACTTAAATCAATCAATCCACCTTGTGTGCCTTTTTTTGGTAAGTTACTAAATATGGGTTAAAAGAGGGAGAGTTTGTTGTACAAAAAAGACACCATCCTTTAGAGGCAGATTATTCTTATTTTATCTCTGAGAACATCTATTTTTATTAGCTGTCTATTAATAAATAAAACTTAACTTTCTGTTTCCTTACCTCTAAAATGAATATTATGATAATTACCTCATAGAGTTGTTTTAAGGAGCTCTGTGGGGTCTCTTCCATAATAGCACATACCTCATTCATGAGGGCTCCATCCTTGTGACTTAAGCACCTCCCAAAGGCCCCACTTCCTAATATTGGGCATTAGGATTTCAACATGAATTTTGAACATTCAAACCATAGCATGCATGCATGCACACATATGTACACTCTGTTGAGCTAACAAAAAATGTCTCCAGACATTCCCAAATATCCCCTGGGGGACAATATTGTCCCCAGTGAGAACTACCGATTTAAATGAATCAGTAATTATGCATGAAAAAAGAACTAAAAACTTTCTTACTGTCCCGGAATGAGGAATACTTCTTTTTTTTTTTAATCTAAATTATGGGCTTTGGGACACACAAACAGTTTATAAATCCATAGTCTTATTAATCTGAATTGACTTAAAATTTATTGATAAATAATCATTTAAGATCATTGGCACTAGATATGTATAACCTAATATTAAAATGGTTAGAATAGATTTAATACTTAAAATTTAGACTTTGTGAATGAATCTTCCCTTTTATTTTAAGCTATTAGTCTAAGGTATGACAAATTAAGCTTTTTTCAAAACCCTAATATTCTTTTTCTTTTAAATTGTTTTCATGTTAAATTCTTAATATAGAATTAATTATTAAGTACCAGAGATTTACCAACATTAGGAGTAAGTTTCTAGATTATAGAATGTCTTTCAACTTTTCTAAGTAGATTGTTTTCCCAAATGGTTAAGTAACCAATTTTATAACTTTTCTTCCAATACTTTTTTTAACTAGGAATATATTTAACAAATATTCTGAAGACTGAAGAAGGGAATAATGATTTTTTAAAAAAGAAAGGGAAAGATTTAATCAATTTCAGTAAGAGGAGGAAAGTGGCTGAAATTACTGGAGAAATTCAGCAGTATCAGAATCAACCTTACTGTTTACGGATAGAACCAGAAATAAGGGTAAATATTTTCTTTGCTTACCTTTAAAAGAGAACATGTTAAATCTCCTGCCATCTCTAAAAAATATCATAACCACATATTATGCTATATTTTTCTATGAAATGACTTAATCAGTAAATAATCAATAGGTAAAAGTAAATATTAGATATTCTGCTCTAACAATCTGAAGTTATTAATATTATTAGGTATTTTAGCTTGAAAGTATTGCTGCTTTGTGTAACTGGTTCAGGTAACACTTGCAAAAAATATATGACCAAAATGAAATGTAAGAAGCTTTCTGATGTTCATGCAGTAAAAAAATCCACTAGTGCTATCGATAGCCATTTTAGACATTTTATGTGCCAATAAAACATTAAGTAATTAATCCCTTTGTAAGAATACTGGGTTTAAATGGGAGGTTGCTCATAGAATGGTATGTGTATACGCATAGCAGAAAATTATTTTTTAAACATTTTATTAATTGATGTTCTATTTTGAGCAATAATTCATAGTATTGATTCTGTGGTACTATAAGATATGGAAAACCTTCTAAATTAGAATAAATTATAATTATGTTAAATGAATTGTATTATATTATACTTATTTGAAATTCAGAACATAAAATAATGGTCAGTCAGAATCAGTTCACTTGTCTCATTAAAAACTGTGCTAAACTTTCAGATGTAGTCTGCAGGTTGGGTATATTGAATGAAAAGGCCACCATCACTCCTACCCTACCCTCTTAAATTATAAAGTGGTAACTGTTCTTTGTTCCCAGTTCAAAACAAAGTACCCTAAGAAAGAATGACCTAAAGTTTAAAATATACCATTATGAAAATGTAAACAAATACTGGCTGTAAAGGATATGGTGATAAGCTACTATTTCATCCCATTTCCTCATCATTGGGCCAGCTGTCTTTGATGTGGAACTGCATAGGGCTAAGAAAATACATTCTTGAAATCCAGATTAGAGTTCACAATATATTTCCCCCACAGAAATAATGTTACATTGTACTTGGTTATACTTGAAATAGCACAGTTAGCATTCTTATCTCAGTAACTTCTAATAGGTTTTTGTGACCGGACTAGACTTCCTACCATCTTTTAAATCATTCTTTTGGGGATGAAGAGGGGTGGGGTGCAGAGAATGCTTGCTTTATGATTTGAGTCAAAGTAAATTTCAAATGTAGATAAAATAGCTATTCCCTTTTCAAACCATAGTTAACCAAGCTAAATTGTATTAAAAAGTAGAGCAAACAATGAGAAGAACAATACTGCTGTTATAAATTCATAAAAGTCTTTAAATTACTGTTGGTTCACATGATTTAACATAGTTAACCTAACTTGTTTCAATATAATGTAACTTTATCAAAATTGACAGAATGCCTGAAAAGTGGAAGAATTTTACACTAGAAATTTTATAGCTCATTTTGCTTACTGCTAAAAATAAAACCCAGTACTTGTTTTTATATATGATTCTAACTAAACCACTTTAAAACTAAATAAAGCTAAATCCAGTAATTTGCTTCTAAGGTATGTTTCTAAGGAAATCATCAGAAATGAACAGAAAAATTTATGCACAAGGAGGTAATAATAACAATAATTATTATGATAGCAAAAAATTAGAAGGTACTTATATGGATAGCTACCTGTATGGAGATTGGTAAAATAAATTTTGGAACATCCATCTGATGAAATACTATAATGCTGATATTCATATTTTATAAAGTAAGTAAACCACATGAACAGATAATTGAATATATTGAATAAAAATTTTAAAAGGTTAAAAATAACTATAGTATATCCTAATTTTGCAGAAAAATATGTTAATATATATATCCATGCATATATTCACACACACAGTTAAGGACAGTCTAATAGTGAAATGTTAACAGTGAGATCTCTGGTTAAATGAGATTACTATTTGTCTTTTTGCACTTTACTAAATCATCTAAGTTTTCTACCTAAAAACTTAAATTTAAGCTTAGAAAATATCTTCTAAAGAAAAAAGTTTATTTTGCTAGATAAGTTTGTGTATAATTGTTCTTGAAATTGCTTTTGAATAGACCTTAGTCCAGTTTATCTCTACTCTTTTTCTGATTGTCAAAGTTTCATTGCGGAGCGTAACTATAATTCTGTTGTAAACACTTTTGATAGCTAACTGGTAATGATCATGTTATAATAATGAATAGGAATAATATTAACTAGGGATACTGAGCCATTATGTGGTAATAAATGAAAATCTGTTCATCTTCTTATCAGAACTCTTAAGATTAGAGTGTATAACTTCCACAGAAAATAACAGAATGTTATTATTCAAAATTAGAAAGATTGGAATCAGCAATCTTTATGGACTTTTCAGACATTATGATCTCTTAATTTGTTGACAATTTTTTATATTAAGCTGATGAAATAAATGTTTTAATTAGATCTAAAACATATACTTATGGATATTTAATTCCAGCGGTTCTTTGAAAACCTTAACCCCATGGGAAGTGCTTCTGAAAAAGAGTTCACAGATTATTTGTTCAACAAGTCACTAGAAATTGAACCCCGAAACTGCAAACAGCCACCTCGATTTGTAAGTTTATTACAATTTTAGAAAAAGTTTTTAAAACAATATTCTTTAATGTCTAACAACCTGTTTCCATTAAAATTGCAGTTTACTTGAATAGCTGTTTTTATGTGCTTTGTTTTGCAGCACTATACTATTTCTAAAATGACATACACTGTGGGGAAAACGTTAGCCTTTTGATACAATCTGGTTTATCTTTTATCTTAGTACCACTTATTTACTTCTTCTTTACTTCTTCAGTGTTTACCCTTCCTAATGTAACTGTGAGAAAGTGAGAACCTAGATAACAGGCAGCTGGATGGAACAGGAAACAAAGACCCGGGAAGGCGTGAGCAGATGTGTCATGGTTCTTCTGGCTTGACCGTGACTCCTGCCATTAGAGCACCATGGTCCTTGGTTGTCACTAGAACCCACCTGTATTGCTACAATTTTTTCCCGCAATTCCTAGTTATTCCTGGGATTTGCAATGACAGCAGAAATAGTGGAAGACCAATTCTTATTAGTTAAAAGTGAAGCCAAATGTGAAAGGAAGTAAAAACACACCAATTTTGGGGCAACTGGTATGCTTATAGTTTCATATTATCTCATTTCCACAACACTTGTATGGTATACATCTTACTCTAATTTTACAAATGTAAAAACTGAGGCTCAAAGGAGTTAAATAACTTTTTCAAGGCTGCATAGCTAAGATATTGACATAGTTGAGATTTTAACTCAAGTTATTTGAATCTGAGTTTCATGGTTTTTCATTAGATTACCACTATGAGAATTTCAAAAAGGGAGCAGATACTGAGGTGGGGGACAATGATTGCAGTTTCTCTAAAGACTTTAAGTGTGTTGTCTGGTGTTTCTCTCCCTTTCTTTCTCACCCCCCTTCCCCTCTGTCTAAAAATAAATAATAAAAAATAAATATCAAGTGCTGTTACACAGGTTGGTCATTTACTATTAGGAAGAAAAAAGTAAGGTCTCTTTTTTTTTTCTCAAGCACTTATTGTAATATGTTGCATATACTAAGTCCATTGTAAATATTTGTAAAATGGATATCAGTGATTTGAAGAACTTTAGGTTTAAGTGTTTTGAGAGCAAAGTTATTCACACAGATTTTTAAGAATTTTATTTACGTAGTATGAAAGGAAGTTTACTTATATTCAAGTCCATCTTAAAATTAAGCCAATCAAATGCTAAAGTTTTCTTTTTTAATTGACTTTATTGGGGTGACATTGATTAATAAACCCATACAGGTTTCAAGTGTACAACTCAATAAAACATCAGCTACATACTACATCATGTGCTCATCACCCAAAGTAGTCTCTTTCCATGCCCATTTATCCCTCATTTGCCTGCTTCCACCTCACCTGCCCTCAACCCCTCTTCCCCCTGGTTATCACGATACTGTTGTCCATGTCTATGTGTCATATACCCAAAGGATGCTACTCGAGTGTTACAGGCTATTTTTACAAATTGGGATTTTATTGTACTCTTGTAACTATATTCTAAGAATTACTGAAGTAGTACTAAATCATAAAAATAAACTACATCCAAATTAATAATGATAATTATGTTTGCTTTTCCTAGCCCAGGAAATCAACTTTCTCTTTAAAATCTCCTGGAATAAGGCCTAATACAGGCCGACATGGCTCTACCTCAGGCACTTTAAGAGGTCATCCAACACCATTAGAAAGAGAACCATGTAAAATAAGCTTTAGTCGGATTGCTGAAACTGAGCTCGAATCAACAGTGTCGGCACCAACCTCTCCAAATACACCGTCTACTCCACCAGTATCTGCTTCTTCAGAACTTAGTGTGTTTTTAGATGTGGATCTCAACAGTTCCTGTGGTATGTATTTGAATAAACCATTTGGTAAAGAAAGAAATCTTGTATTTAAGATAATTCTCATCATTTAATTAGGAAACTATAGAACTCTTTTTAAACTGTTAGCATGGAAAGTGACAGTGAAATGTGAAAATCGTGATTAACACAAGGCAATAAAGCATCATTCGTGCATCGTTTATGCATATTATTTTCTTATGTATTCATTCTACAAAGATTTATTTAGTACCTTTTGGGCACGACTACTACTCTAACTAGAGCAATAGACAGTAAGAAAACAAGCAGATAAGTTCTGTGAAGGAAATTTAAAAAGAGACTGATAAAGAGGAAACTAATGCTAATAAAGGAGAAACATTCCAGCTACAAAGAGTACTGAGTTCATTTCTTTAAAAACAAACATGGCAAAAGATGATGATGAAGTTCTTTACTCTGTGTTACTTTATGAAGGCATATTTTAAAAATAAAAACCATAAATATCTTCCTTTTCAAATTAATTTTTCTCATTCCAATAGGCAGCAATAGCATCTTTGCTCCAGTTCTCTTGCCACATTCAAGTAAGTAAGAATTTCAGTTGATTCTAATGAAATGACTATAAAGATAATAAAGTTGATTAAATTTGTATGTGAGTATTTTGGGTTTAGTGACAGTTAAAAATTTAATATGTGAGTGAAGTTCTTATAATAAATTGAATTATTTGTGTACAACTGTGTACTATTTAAACTTTAGTTTGTTTTCATCATTTTATAACCTATCTATGTTCTAGGGGCTGTGTGACCACTGAACAAATATTTAGCATCTGTAAGCTTGTTAGCGATCAAATGAGGTAACTATGTAGAGCATCTGTCGCATTATTTGGCCCAGAATGAGGAGTGATTTTATATCAGTTACCTCTTCTCTTCCCTACCCCTCCCAACTCATTTTCCTATAAGTATAATAATAAATGTTTATTAGGTTCCCAAGCTAGCGCTTGATTACTTATTTTTTCACATGATCTTTTAAAGCAGTATTTTAAGTAAAACACTATTCTGCCACTCTTTTTTTTTTTAATCCTCACTTGAGGATATGTTTTTATTGATTTTAGAGAGAGAGGAAAAGGAGGGAGAAATTGATGTGAGAAACATCAATCAGTTATATGCCATACATGTCCTGACTGGGGATTGAACTTGCAACCTAGGTTTTTGCTCTGACCAGGAATTAAACCTACAACCTTTTGGTGTACAGACAGTGTTCCAACTAACTGAGCCACCTCTCCAGGGCTCTGCTGCTCTTAATTATTTCATAATTTATGACACATGTTGTCATCCTTCTTTCTATAGTAATTTATTTAAAACAGTATAACTCAGGAAGGACTTAGCAGCTTTGGTGATAATTCTCTGAATGTGGAGGATTTCTGCTTCTATCATAGTAATGTTTATGATTTAGACAGTAGCAAGAGAGTGCCTGTCTTATGAGAAAAGTAAGTTTATTCTTTTAAATGTTTAATTTCAAACTTTATTTTAACTTTTTAAAAAGCAAATAATGCTAAAAACTTGAAATTAACAGCAGTTCCCTATCATAGACTACTGTCCCCACATCTGAAGTTTAGATTCTCTAGAGAAGAAAACTCCTAGTCACCTACAGTGGTGGAAATGAAGTAGTTGCTTAGCCTCACAAAGTGGAGAATGGGGGATTGGGGTTCTAATTGCCCCTTAAATAGATTTAATCAGGTTTGCTGTTTTCACGCTCATGCCTTCCATTGTACCAAGTGTCTTCAACTTCTGACCCCTCCTTTGGTTCTGTGGGGGCAGGTTTGCTGCTGATTGTCGGTATCACTGACTGTAGACATGTGGGTTTCCTCTTACTCCATTTGTCCCTTCCGTATACATTGTAGTCTGTTACCTTCCAGCTTCGATGTTTCCTGGCTTCATTGAAGCTTGTGTATTTTATTAATTTCCTTGTTTTGTGATAGAAGTGTTTTTATTATGTATATTAGTTTATCTTGCTGCTGTAATAAAGTACCACAAACCAAGTGACTTAAAAGAGCACAGTTCTAGAGGCTGGAAGTCCAAAGATCAAGGTGTTGGCAAGGCCATGCTCTTCTGAAACCTGTAGGGGAGAATATTTCGTGGCCTTTTCTACTTTCTGGCATTTGCTGGCAACCCTTGACATCCTTTGGTTTGTAGATGCATTGCTTTAGTCTCCGCCTCTGTTGTCGCACCTTCTCCCTGTGTGTCTGTCTCTTCTCCCCTTCTTATACAAGACGCCGGTCACACTAGATTAGGGCCTGCTTCCATACTAACTCGATTACATATGGTTTTAACAAGACTATATTTTCAAATCAGGTCACATTTATAGGTACTTGGAGTTAGGGTTCAAGATACAGTTTTGGGGAGGGACACAATTCAGTCCGTAACACTGTGCCATTTTAGAACCAGGAGTATTTTGAATGGTAGTATTTTGGAGCCAGGAGTATATTATTTTAGATGGTAGTAAAGCATATTTTCCATATGATAGAGAAAACTGTTTTGAAATTTAATAGAAAAAATTGAGAATAACTGCCTAAAATTCTGAATATCCTAAAATAAATCTTGAAATAAATAAAATATTTATAGTATGAAAAGTTCTCACATGTAATGAGAAAAACAGCAAGAGTGAATTAACAATGGACATGAATAAACTGTTCACATCAAAGTATTGAGTAAGACTGTGTTAAAAGATTCTTTCATACATTACTTAAAGCTTATAAATTATAAATTATTAAACCGTATGTTAATGTGACCCTTTTGGACAGAAATCTGAAAACAGCATATCAAACCATAAAAATGTTCATAGCCTTTGGTCTTAACAAAAAATTGAGTACTTTGTACCAGTCACTCTGCTAAGTACTAAGGATTCAGTGCCAAAGGAGAAAGACAAAGTCTCAGCCTTTTTTTATACAAAATATCTTCTTTTTGGAAAAGAAGTAACATACATGAAGACCACAATGTTCATCCACTCTCTTGGTTTTTCTACTGTATTATTAGCTCCTTAGTCTCTCTTACTGGTTTCTCTTCATTTACCTAACCTATTAACATTGGAAAGCCCTAAGACTCAGTCTCGGGACCTCTTTTCTTTTCATCACTTGATTGTCTCATTCAGTTTTATATCATCTATATGATGGTAATTCCTCAATTATGTTTTTCTCTATCCAGAACCTCTTTCTTGACCTTTTAAACTCAGACATTCAGTGACCTATTTGACACATCTCTATTTGGATACCTAATAGAAATCTCAAAGCTCACTTCTCCCAAATTGAGCTTGTTTTCATCCCTTCCAAAGTTGTTCTTCCAGCTGCATCATCATCTCAATTCTAATTGCATTTGTGTAATCACTTTAGGCCAAAAATATTTGAGTTCTCTTTTACATCTTTCTTTTTTTTCATACCCCAAATGTGATCCATCCACAGATCTTCTTTACCCTCAATATATTTAGAATCTAACCACTTCTCACCATCTCTACTACTGCCACCCTAGTCCATGCCGCCACGATCTCTTACCTTCCCACTCTCCACACTTCAATCTGTTTTCATTACAGCAGCCAAGTCCTTTAGGAATGTTTGTTACACTTGTCTCACCTATGCTTGAAGCCCTCTAGTGGCTTTCCACCTCAGAGTAAAAGCCAAAGTCCCCTCAAAGGACGCATAAGGCAATTTGGCTTCCTTTGATATGTCAGAGTTCATCACCTACCACCCTCCCTCATCACTTACTCTGCTCCAGCTAGTCTGCCTCCTGAACACAATAGACACATTCCCACATCAGGACATTTGCTCTTGCCATTCCCTCTGCTCACGATGCTCTTCACCCATATTGCCTTATGGCATGCTCCCTTGCCTCCTCTAGGCTTTGGCTCAGTGTTACCTGAGTTGGGCTTTCCCTAATCACCCTATTTAAAATTGCTCCTCTTTTACCTATTCTTATACCCCTTCCCTACCTAATATTTCTTCTAATTTATAGTCATTACACTTCACTTAATTACTATGTGTATTCTCCATTCCCAACCTAGAGTACAAGCTCCATAAGGACATGAATTTTTGTCTGTTGTTGTTCACTATCATATTGCTAGTGCTTAGAATAGAGCCTCGCAGTACAGAAGATGCCTGGTAAATGTTTGTTGGATGGATGGATGGCAAAAAACTGGAAGTAACTCACATGGCTAACTAAACATTACAGAAAATTATTCTACATTCACTAATGTGAAATATTGAGTTATTTAAAATGCTTGCAAAATCTGTAATCTTGTAGGGAAATACTCTTGATAGAAAATAAAATTCTGCTCACACTTCAGCAAGGGTTATTGAGTGCCCACTATGGAGAAATATAACAGTTACTAAAGTGTCCTAACTTTAGAGTCAGACCCAGATTCAAAAACTTTCACAGCTGGCCCACCATCTTTCAGATACTTCCTGCTTCCTTGAGTGTTTATGTTTCTATAAGGAAGAGAAGACCCAAGACCAGGTTTCTCTTTGACTCTTCATTTGTCCAGATGTACCTAAGGCTGTTTTCCCTCAGTTATGAGTGGTGGCAGCAGCAATAAAGGTTGTTTTCCTTTGTTCAACTCAAGTAAGAAGGATAGAGAGGTACAGAGACAGACTGAGTGTTTTCCAAAAGAGCAAGGAACTTCCTTTTCAGTAGCCCCTAGAAAATCTTTCAGACTTCACTAGTCTGAATTAGGTCATGTGCCTACAGCTAAACACTCTGGCTGAAGGAATGGGATTACTCTGATTGATTTGATCTATGCCCTAGCTCTGGAGTTAAGGAATAGGTCAGCTTTCACTACAGGCTTGAATGGCATATTTTTTGTTTCTACTATTGGCACCCTGAGCCAACAAGACCTCCTGGGGTGACTGCAGTCACATGATTAGGACAGTAGTTTTTGACATAGAGTAATAAATTTAACATCTTTACTTGGATGTCCCATAGTAGTTCACACACAGCGTGTTTAAAATTAAACTCATCAACTTCTTCTCAACAACTCCTATAAACCCAATCTCACTATAATAATAAATAAGACATGGTCACTGACTTCATAATAATAATGTGTGAAAAGAGATATCAAATAGGGAATTAGCCCATAACTACAGGTATTTTTAATCATATGCAAAAGATAAATAAATGAAAATGGTTCTTATTCTCTGTCTGGTTGGCATGTTTAGTGTTAATTTTCCCCTAATGTTATTTAGTAAATTTCCATTAATGTGGTTATATAACAGGTCAATTATCAATAAGAGATTTGCAAAGAGAAAGTTATGTGCAACAACCATAATTTATGGTCCCCTGTGTGGAGGTTTTATTACTGGTGTAGAAATGTATTCAATACTAACTGCTTCAAAAATGTGTGGTCTCTGTTTATGAATGATCTGTCTCTAGAAGTTGCTGCAGTTTATACAAATATGTTTGTTTTGTCTTTTAGATTTTAAAAAGGCTTTCAGGGAGCAGAATGTCCTCATTAATCTTAACTAAGTAGTATGCTTAGTACCTGCTACATGCCAGGCAGTATCATTATGCTAAGTGCTAGCAATACAAAAATAAATACACACTGCCCTCAGAAAGCTTACAGTTTAATGGAGAGGTTAGATAAACCAATAGTCATCTATAATACAGTCTGACAGATGCCAAAGCAGAGGTGATCACAAATTGAAATTAAATTTGTGTAATGATTACACTGTGAATTATGATTAAACTGATCTTTTTAACTCGCAGAATCTTTCTTCAGTTCGTGTGGTAGTTTACATAAACTAAGTGAAGAGCCACTGATTCCTCCTCCACTTCCTCCTCGAAAAAAGTTTGATCATGATGCTTCAAATTCCAAGGTAGTCAATTGGACTTAGGGTTTGCCTTACTCATCTCATTCAAAGTTGTAAATCTTTAAAACTGTGTTTATTCTTATAAAGAGTCTAAGTTAGAATCTGGTGACCCTTTATGGTTTTTAAATATTTAGGTGGTTTTATTTGAAAAATACTTTAAAAAAATATATTATTTATTTATTTTTAGTGAGAGGAGAAGGGAAGGAGAAAGAGAGAGAGAGAAATTTCAGTGTGCGAGAGAAACAATGTCCATCAGTTGCCTCTCACATGCCCCCAACTAGGGACCTGGCCCACAACCCAGGCATATGTCCTGACTGGGAATCGAACCAGCTACCTTTTGGTTCACAGGCTGGCACTCAATCTACTAAGCCACACCAGCCAGGGCTATTTGAAAAATAAGTAACTGTTTAATCCTCATAGTTCATTTGCTCTTTTTAAAGATTTTATTTATTTATTTTCTGAGCGGGGAAGGGAAGGAGAAAGAGAAGGAGAAAAACATCAATATGTGGTTGCCTTTTGTGCTCCCCATGCTGGGGACCTGGCCTGTAACTCAGGCCTGTGCCCTAGACTGGCAACTGAACTGGTGACTCTTTGATTCACAGGCTGGCACTCGGTCAACTGAGCCACACCAAGCCAGGGCTTTTTATTTTTTAAATCCTTGTAATGCTTTTTCTTTAAAAATGGCTGAGCAGATTCACAGATACTTTTCTTTCCTGTACATTTCCTTCTCTGTAGAGATAGATATAACTTTATTATTCAAAGCATTCTTCAGACTTTAGGGTGCTTTGAAATCACCTGGAAGCCTTGTTAAAACCAGATTGCCAGAGTTTCTGATTTAGTAGCTCTGGAATAGGGCCCAGTAATTTGTATTTCTAACAAGTTCCCCATTGTTGCTGATACTGCTGGACCCTGAATCACACTTTTCAAACTGTGACTCTAAGCCTCACTGGGAAAAGTAGAAGAGGATGGCCAGAAACTAGTAGCTGGATATTAAGTCCTCTCAACATCATGTTCTTCCATGTCTACAAAACTATATATTCTTTTCATTCAATTGCCTATTATTATAATTAAAGTGCATAAATTTATGAAATGTATATACAAAGCAAGATAACCTAAGGCATTATGTTCTAAGATTTCAATTAAAACATCTCATATATAAAAATATTAAATGGGTGCTGAATTAAACTGGGAGTAATTTATTCATAAATCTGATCATGAAATCAAATTAACCTATTTTGAACCTCTGGATTTAACTTGACGCATAGGAATTTTTCATTCTTTTAAAAATTTTTTGTTACAGATTTTTCAGTAGAACAGAAGTATAATTTTAATTGCTTTTTTAAAGGGAAATATGAAATCTGATGATGACCCCCCTGCTATTCCACCGAGACAACCTCCTCCTCCAAAGGTAAAACCCAGAGTTCCTGCTCCTACTGGTGCATTTGATGGGCCACTGCATAGTCCACCTCCACCGCCGCCAAGAGATCCTCTTCCTGATAGCCCTCCACCGGTTCCCCTTCGGCCTCCGGAACACTGTATAACCTGTACATTTAATCTTCAACCGCCTCCACCGGGACATCTTCACAGAGATCAAGACTGGTTCAGAGACGTTAGCACTTGTCCAAATTCGCCAAACACTCCTCCTAGCACACCCTCCCCAAGGGTACCACGTCGATGCTATGTGCTCAATTCTAGTCATAGTAATGTTGTTCATCCTCAAGCTCCCCCTGTTCCACCAAGGCAGAATTCAAGCCCTCACCTACCAAAACTGCCACCAAAGACTTACAAACGGGAGCTTTCACACCCCCCATTGTATAGACTGCCTTTGCTAGAAAACGCAGAAACTCCTCAATGATCTTAGCCATATGTAGTCATTGACACTGGAATGATATTTGTAAAGTTCTTTTTTTAATTTATTTTAAAAAAGGCATAGTATTTTAGTACTTTTTACAAATAATGCTCTTAAAATGCTACTGATCAAATAAGCTTTTAAAAATTGGAAAAATAAAAATATAAAATTCCTTTGCCATTATCCTCAGGTGATCAGTAGCATTGCCTTGTCTTGGATCCTCAGTGCTGCCAAATGGCCAGTATAAAGAATTTATATTTGCACTGTAGACTCTGCTAAAAATATGGTTTAAAGTGACATTGATTGCACTGAAAAGGGACAGTGCAGTTTGTGGAATTTTTCAAATTTGAGTAATAACTGCCTTTTCCAGGCAATAAATTTACACAAATATAGGAATGTGTGGTGTTACTGATTTTTAAACCTCTTTGACCATCTTCCAGTTTTTACATTTAGGAGAATTGAAAGTAACACCCACTGTTCTTAAACTCTTTAATGCCATGTCTTAAATGCCAGAATTTGCTGCTGAAGACAAAAATGAAAAATAGAATGAAAAGAACAGAATGCACTGTGTTTATTATTGTCTCAAAATGTCAACAAAAAGACTAACTAACCCAATCTTAGAGGAGAAAAGGGCATATATCTTATTCAGATGTGCCTTTTGTTTTTGCAGTCTATGGTATCTTTAGCAAATGAATTGCCTGTTGTTTTGGAAAACAAACAATATGCCATGTATGTACAGTTTTGTTTATATTGTGTATTTAAAGATAATGCTGATAACCTATATAAATTTAAATGACTCAAGGCCTATAATACATCTGCTACTTTACTAATTCATAAATTCAAAGGAAAAGTTTCCTATGGCATAGAAATCAACTGCCTTGCCTTCAAAACCTAGTAACTTTGTCTATAAATCTTGTGTTAACTAAAATTTTCTTAAATATTTTTTTTAGATTGGTAATATTTAACCAGCAAATACTTAAAGCTTTATTAAACTTTTTAATCAGAGAAGTGAGTAAAACTTTTACTTGCCATTTGGACTCCTTTGTTGAAAGTGATTAAAAAAAAGTGTGTTTTGCTGATAGTGCTGTAGCAGCAGTTGTAAGGTAGCGGAAAGCCACGTTGTTTATTTACTGGTCTGTGGCCTTTTACTGTGCTTTGTATCAGAGTTCTTAACAAGATCAATAAATCACCCCAGTCTTAATTTTTAAAAGACTTTTAAAAGATGTGTTTTCAATATAAGGAACAAGGGGGGAAGATTATTGAGTTCTGTAGAAATATTTGTACATACGTTATTTTCAATATTTTTGTACAATTTCAATTACATAATCCCAAAGCATGTAAGTGATGTAAAGTTTAAGGGGATAACTGTCTTCACTGCTAAACGCAATCAGCAAGTCTCTAGCAACCATTTTATGAATTTAGGTGAAAAATTAGGAGCTTACTGGCAAGTTTTAATAAGCAGGAATATAGCTATCCTTGGTAAAATCTTGGAAAATGCCGGGTTTAAGGCTAATAACGGCTATGTGAGTCAATCTACAACCAGGTAAAAACATCGAGGTTGGCTTGGCTTTGTTTTTTAAAGAGCATATTATTGTACTCTCTTTGTCTGGAAAAATGATTTAAACCAGACTTGTAATTTAGGGGAGAGGGAGGCAGTCCAGCACGCAGAGAAGCGTTGGCCAGCCCTCGGCCACGCCCGATGCTGCTGCCTTCCGGGCTTTGTGCCTTTGGTCCCGACTTGAGGCTCCAACTGCGCCACTAGGAGGCGCCTGGCTCTTTGCAAGGCCCTGGGTGCTGCGCATGGGTGTGACGTCACTTCGTACGCCGCCTCCTGTTGCCGGGCAGCAATGGAGGTTACTCTCGAGTCCTCGGTGGAGGACCCAATGCGGAACTTCGTGCGGATTTTGGAGAAGACAGATGGAACGGTGCTGCGGCTGCAGCAGTATGGCTCCGGCGGCGTGGGTTGCGTAGTTTGGGACGCTGCCATTGTCCTTTCTAAATACCTGGAAACGCCCGGGTTTTCCGGCGATGGGGCCCACTCGCTGAGCCGGCGGTCGGTGCTGGAGCTGGGCTCCGGCACCGGGGCCGTGGGGCTCATGGCCGCTACCCTCGGGTAAGAACTGGCGGGAGGGTCAGTTATTTTAGGAAACTGATTACTGGCTTCCCACCCTTCTGCCTACGCCTCAGTCGACGTTATTTTATAGGGCAGATGTTGTAGTTACCGATCTTGAGGAATTGCAAGACTTGCTGAAGCTGAATATTAATATGAACAAGCATCTTGTCACTGGTTCTGTTCAAGCCAAGGTACTGAAATGGTTTGTATGGCCTTTTGGCTTGTTTTAATAACGATTTGTAGTTTGCTTTAAATTGTGTTTTGCTAAAAGCATGGTTAATAGGAAAGGGATCTTCTGGGACTTGTTTTTAAAACAAGAATTTTTAAATTATTAAAGCAACAGTTAAAATATTTGGTTGACATTTTTAAGGGGGGAAGAAATAGAAGACTTTACTTCTCCGCCAGACTACATACTGATGGCCGACTGCATATACTACGAAGAGGTAAATATTCAGTGAGAGAAATCTCTTTAGAAGTGTACCGTATTATCTGGATTCTAGAGCACACGTTTTAAGATAGCCGAATGCAGGATATCTTCACCAGGGACTAGGTATATACACTCGTGTTTAACATGCAGGTCTATGAATCATATTGAGAAAAGTGTTATGTGCATTTTACTAGAGGCTTCTGTAAACTTTTTAAAGGATTTTTGCTATTAGGATCTGTTTTTAAAAAGCTGTTTTTTTTTTAACTTAGCTGTTGCTAGTGAACATATAAAGCATGACATTGAGAATTAAATTGCATTGTAACAAAGTCATTGTTCTGTGACAAGATTTATTAGACTCAGAATGATTTTTAAAAATTAGCAGTTTGCATATGGCAGACATCACTCGTTTTTTAAAATTATGAATATTGAGTCAACTTATATTCAGGTTAGATCAAACTTGCTTTTGTAGGTAAATTGTTGATTATTTAAATCCCAAGTTAGATTAAATTAAATTAAATTTTTTTTTTTTAAGATTTTATTTATTTATTTTCAGAGAGAGGAGAAGGGAGGGAGAAAGAACAATGTATGGTTGCCTCTCACAATGGCCCTCACGGGTGACCCGGCCCGCAACCCAGGCATGTGCCCCGACTGGGAATCGAACCGGGACCCTCTGGTTCCCAGCCCGCGCTCAATCCACTGAGCCACACCAGCCGGGCTAAATTAAATTTTTAATAGTGAACTTATTTCTACTTGTTTTCCCGTGGGAACTTGAAAATGAAGTTACATGACTCTGGAAACTGAGGTCAATACAACGGTTAAGAGGAGTTTACTGATCATTAGTTACAGTGTCTTTCTGTTCTTTGTTGGATTGATTCAAAGATGGGTAAATTGTAGGGGAGTTATAATTATCCCCCTACCTTCCCTAGACCTTTTTACAATAAAAATAAGTATTTTTTAAAGTAACAAAAATTATATTCTATTTTTTGAACAGTCTTTGGAACCGCTGTTGAAAACTCTAAAAGATCTCAGTGGACCTGAGACTTGTATTATATGTTGTTATGAACAGCGAACAATGGGAAAAAATCCAGAAATTGAGAAAAAATATTTTGAGGTGGGTACTCTACTAGATCGATCTTTGTAGTGGTTATCCTTCAGGGAGGCTCTGTGTGACTGTGTTTAAGTATATTATGGTGATTTTGAGTCAGGAAAACATTC
>PVJI01021566.1:0-26842 GCA_004026765.1 Micronycteris hirsuta
CCTCCCCCTTGGTTCTGTCCATGTGTCCTCTATAGTGGTTCCTGAAAACCCTTCTCCCCATTGTCCCCTCCCCCCTCCCCCTGGCTATTGTTAGATTGTTCTTAATTTCAGTGTCTCTGGTTATGTTTTGCTTGGTTTTTTCTTTTGTTGATTATGTTCCAGTTAAAGGTGAGATCATATGGTATTTTTCCCTCACCACCTGGCTTATTTCACTTAGCATAATGCTCTCTGCAACACATACATTGATAAGAGTCTAGTATCCATAATATAAAAAGAATTTGAAAAGACACATCACCAAAGAACATGCACAAATGGCCAACAACCACATGAAAAGATGCTCGATGTCATTAATCATTAGGGACATGTAACTCAAAGCTGCAAGATACCACTTCACACCCACTAGAATGGAAATAATAAAAAGAAATAGAAAAATAGCTAGTTTGGAGGTTGCAGAGAAATTGGAACCCTCACACATTGCTTGGAATGGAGTACTGATACATGCTACGACATGCATGAACATCAAAAAACAGTATACTAAGTGAAAGAAGCCATTCAAAACAAGGCACATATTGTAAGATTCCATTTATATGTAATATCAATGACTGGTCAATCCATAGAGTCAGAAAGTAAATAATCGTTTGCAAGGGGCTGGGGAGATGGGGAAATGAGGAATGACTGCTAATGGAGTTTCCTTTTAAGATTATGAAAAGGTTCTAGAACCAGATAGTTTTGCAGTGGCTGCACAACACTATGAATGTACTATGAATGTTTATTGAATTGTATATTTCCGAAAGGTAAATTTTATGTTATTTACAAAAGGAAAATGCTCCAGAGCAATCCAGCTGCCATCTGATGCCACTTTATGCCATGTGGAGCAGAATGATTACCACTTCAACCTTGCTCAAGTTCCTAACATACAAAATTATGAGATGTAATAATACCTTTTAAATCACTGACTTATAGTTTCCAGTACCACATGTAAAGAGCTTGGATGTCTCCACTCTATCTCAACAATAAGTAAAAGGCTGAACAGACTGAAAAATCAACTCTTCTTATATCTGTAAGAGAAGAGAGACACAGGGTAAACCACTGTCCCTGATATTGGAGAGACAAACAGGAAAATAACAGGGAGTTATGGCTTACTGGAGAGGTGACTCATGACCAGAAATTACCATGAAAACCAGTGTTGGGGTAGAAGAACCTGGACTATCGTTGACAAATTGTTGGATGCTCAGTGTGGACAAGTGTGAGACAAGAACTTCAGCTTTGGGTTGTCACGATGTCTGTTCTTCCCAAGTTGATCTATCGATTCAATGCAATCCCAATCAAAATCCCAGCAAGTTTTCTTCTGGATATCAAGAGAGCGATTCTAACATTTATATAGAGAAGCAAAAGATGTAGAATAGCCAACACACTATTGAAGGAAAAGAACAAAGTTGGAGGACTGACTACCCAACTTCAAGACCTACTACTATAAAGCTACAGCAATCAAGACAGTGTGGTATTGGCAAAGTAATAGACAAATAGAAAAATGGAACAGAACAGAGAACTCAGAAATAGACTCACATAAAAAGAGTCAACTGATCTTTGACAAAAAAGCGAAAGAAATAAAATGGAGCAAAAATACTCTCTTAAGCAAATAGTGGTGGAAGAAATGGACATATACATGCAAAAAAATAAAAACCACCAAATGTAGACACAGACCTTACACCTTTCACAAAAATTAACACAAAACTGTTCATAGACTTAAATGTAAAATGCAAAAGTATAAAACTTCTATAAGATAACATAAGAGAAAACATACAGGATCTTGGGTATGGTGATGAATTTTTAGATATGACACCAAAGGCACAATTCAAAATCCATGAAGAAAATTGATAAGCTGGACCTCATTAAAATTAAAAATAGCTACTCTGGAAAAGACAATGTCAAGAGAATAGGAAATCGAGCCATAGACTGGAAAAAATATTTGCAAAAGACGTATGTGATAAAGGACTATTCTCCAAAACATTCAAAGCACTCTTAAAACTGAGTAATAAGAAAGCAAATAAACTGACTAAAAAAATGGGCCAAAGGTAACAGATATCTCACGAAAGATGATACAAACATAGCAAATAAGTATGAAAGCATACTCCATACCATATGTCATCAAGACAAATGAAAACAACAATGAAATATCACTGCACTCCTGTTTGAATGGACCGAGACCACTGATAACATCAAATGTTGGTGAGGATGTAGAGCAACAGGAACCCTCATTCTTGCTCGTGTGAACAGCCAACAAGAAATCAAGGACTTCAGTCTCACATGGCAAGGAACTTCATTATGCCAATAATCTGAATAAAATTAGAAGCACATTCCACCCTACCTCTTCCAAATGAGACCTCAGCTTGGCTAAAATCTTGATTTCAGCCTTTTAAGACCTGAAGCAGAGAACCAACTCAACACTGTTCAGACTTCTGAACTACAGAACTGTGAAATTAAAAATGGGTGTAGTTTTAAGTCACTAAGTTTGGGGTAATTTTTAAGCCATTAAAGTTGTATAATGTGTTACACAAAATAAAACTAATGCACTCTATGAATCTGTACCCATATCCTCGTGTGGACTTCACTAAAACCAGTTGGTTAGAGAAGCAATATGTGAGACCTTTTTTTAGGTATTTCTTTACAATATGCAGATAACCGCCTATGTTAGTTTTCTTCCAGAACAAAAAGAGAAACAATATAAATAATTTGAAGTCTGATTTATTTTTATTTGATTTATACTTAATTTAAATGTATATATGAAGAAGTACTTCTGGATTGGTGGAGTAAGGGCCTTTGAAAATCCACTCCGGCATGAAAGCAATGGGAAATATTGTCAAAAATAAACATTTTCAGAACTCTGGGAATTAACCGAAGGTTTGTTACAACCAGAAGAGTGTTCATTCAAGAAAAATGGCTAGAACACAATACAAACAGTGAGCATTGGGATGTTGTAACTTGCACTGTTCTTACCTTCCTCTCCTTAACTTCATGGTATCCTTTAAACCAATGACCTTTATCCTAGAAAAACCCTGAACCCAAGATACCTATCAGCCACTGGAGGGGACAAAACTGAATGCAGCACCCCAGCATTTCTATTCCCAGACAACTGTCACTGTTTGATGTACCTGGTGTCTCCCTGAAAAGCACCATTATCAGGATTTGTCCATAATTCAACAGTCTGGGAGCTGACTCTATGAGGACAGCCCTATTTTCTACCTGAAGGTGCAAGGTAGGAATTCCTATAATGCATTGTTGAACTGAAGGAGTGGCAGTGGACATCCTTGTCACGTTTTGTTTTATCTTACAGAGAATATTCCTAATTTTTCACCTAGGAATACTGTATGCTATCGATTTCTGGTATATACCCTTCTTAAATGCTTTTAGATTCTTTTGCATAAATAATTGCTGCTTTTTATCCCATGTGTTTTCTGAACTCATTGGGATGATCATGTGATTTTCCTCTTTTAAACTGTTAATAAAGTCTGCTGATTATATTGTCTGAAACTCCAAATTCACTCTTTTTTCCTGCTCTGTGAGTATGTTCTTGGTCCTAGCCCTGGCAGGTGTGGCTCAGTTGGTTGGAGCATCCTCCAGTAAACGGAAAGGTCGGTTGGATTCCTGGTCAGGGCTCGAGTCTGCGTTAAAGGGTGTTCCGTCCCCAGGGGCGTGTATGAAGGGCAACCAATAGCTATTTCCATCTCACCTCGGTGTTTTCGTCCCTCTCTATCCCATTCCCCCTCTCTCTAAAATCAATAAACATGTCCTAGGGTGAGGATTAAAAAAAGAAGAAAATGTTCCGGGTCCTTTACATTTTTTTCTTATCGCAGTGGTTACTAAAGTTTCTCACTAGAGGGCGGCAGAGACAGCGAAAAGGAAAAGTTTTGCTTCCTAGTACCGGTAAACCGGCACTGCAGATTCCTGTTGGGCGCCAGGCTTCTCCAGCACCAGGATCTGCATCTCATGTGGCTTCTCCAGAGTTTTGCTGAGGCAAGGCACTGTGAAAATCATCACTCTATGGCCATCAGCTTCCCCTTTCCTTGGGAAGTAACTTATACGAGTACTTCAGGTGAGACACCTGCTTATGTGCAACATTCCCAGACGCTTTAGAGGCAGATTCCAGCAACTCCCAGAGCACAGATTTTCTAGAACGTTCCACTGATGTGGCACAATGACAAGCTTATTGACATTCTGTAAGTTTCTGCTAGGCTCCTCCAACAAAGAGAGAATTTCAACACTGGGGGTAAGGATGCTTTTCCTTGAGTGCTCTATCTCCTGTGTGGGTTACTTGGGTATTTTATTTCAGGCTTGTGGTGAGGAGCTCTCTCCAGGGCACTGTATCTCAAACATGTTTTGGAAGAGATTTTCCTTGGGTGAACTCTCTCAGCCATGGGCAAAGGGATTCTTCTTGGCATGCTTTATCTCTAATTCCAGACGGTGAATTTCCAGAAATTTCCCCTGGCATGGCACCTCAAAAATTCTCTGCTGTCCATTAAATCACACCTCAGCCTTTCTAGCAAGATCTAGACTTCAACCTTTGGCCGAGGGTCAGGGGTGGAGGGGTCCTGTATGCTTGCTCTAAACCTATGGAGAACTTCCATTGGTCATCAAGTTCAACCTGACTGTGATGACTCTTCCTGGGAGAAGACCTTTCCCAGGAAGAGTCATTACTTCAACCCTGCTGTGGGTTGTTCTCATGGGCCCTGTCTCCTCCCTGTGGGGTGGAGGTTTTTCTGAGGTGCCCCATCTCAGCCCTAGAAAGGAACTTTCTATAGGTGGTCCTTTTCAGTCCTAAGGGATGACATTATCTTGGCCACTTAATCTCAGCCCTGGGGAGGGATCTTCAGGTGCATGATTTCATCCCTGGAGGGATGTCTAACTGGGATGTGTATTAGGTTTAGGTGTACAACATAATGGTTAGACATTTATAAAACTTATAAAGTGGTCCCCCATAGAAGTCTGGTACCCATTTGGCACCACCCATATTACACACTATATTCCCAATGCTGTACTTTACATCCCCATGACTATATTGTAACTGCCAATTTATACTTCTTATCCCTTCATCTTTTTCACCCAGCCCTCCAACACCCTCTCCCATCTGTATATGTAAATTTGTTTCCATTTTATTTATGAATTTAATTTGCTTTGGATTCCATATGTAAATGAAATCATATGGTATTGGTCTTTATCTGCTTAATTTCACTTGAATATATCCATGTTGTTGCAGACGGTAAGATTTAATTCTTTTTTTATAGCTGAAAGATATTCCATTGCATATATGTACCACCTCTTTATCTACTCATCTACTGATGGACACTTAGATTGCTTCCATATATCAGCTATGGTAAATAATGCTGCAAATAACTTAGTGATGTTCAACACCTTTTTGTATGTCTCTCTGTCTTCTCCTTATGGTACCCTTAAAATAAATATGTTACATTTCATGTTTTCCCAAAGGCCCCTTAAACTATCCTCAGTTAAAAAAATTTGTGCTGCTCTTATTGGTTGTTTTCTGCTACCTTGTTTTCCAAATCACTGATTAAATCCTCTGCTTCACCTAACCTACTGTTGATTCCTTCTAGTATATTCTTTATTTCCAAAATTGCATTCTTCATTTCTGACTGTTTTCATGGTTTTGGTATCTTTTTTATGCTATTGAAATTCTCACTAAGTTTCTTGAGCATCCTTATAACCATTGCTTTGAACTCTGTACGTGGTAAATTGCTTGCCTCCATTTCATTTAGTTTTTTTTTTTTTATTGTATTTCTGTTTTTCTTTCATTTGGGACATATTTCTTTATCTCCTCATTTTGGCTGCCTCTTTGTGTTTGTTTCTATGTATTAGGTAGATCTGCTATGTCTCCCAGTCTTAGTAGACTTACCTGATATAGTGGAGCTCAGTGACACAGTCTCTGTGATCACCTGAGCTTGGTACTTCAGGAATTTTTTTTGTGTGTGTGGGTTATGTGAGTCCTCCTGTTTTAGTCTTGATTGAGTCTTGATTGCTGTTGGCCCTTCTATGGGTTGGGTTGACCCTCAAATTGACTGATTGTGAGGACTGACCTTGACCACAGTGTACAAGCTTCTGTGCAGGGACTGACCCCACAATGTGGAATTAACCCCAGCAGGATCTGGTGTCTGCTGAGATCTCCCTCGTGGAGCAAATGAGGTCATATTCTGATGTGATCTGAAGTCAGCCACTAGGCACCATCCAGAATGCAACATGTGCTCTGTCCAGTGTGGTTTAGTTGGTTGGGCATCATCCCGCAAAGTGAAAGGTCGCCGGTTTGATTCCCAGTCAGGGCACATGCCTAGGTTGCAGGTTCGGTCCCCAGTTGGGGCACATACAAGAGACAGCCAACCAATATTTCTCTTGCATTGATGTTTCTCTCCCTCCCTCCATCTCTCCTTTGCTGTCTGTCTAAAAATAAATAAAATCTTTTTAAAAAGAGTGCAATGTGTAAGGTTGTTATTTTATGACATTGCTTTCAACTCACCTATTTTTTTTATATGGAAACAGACAGATCTTGGAGAATGACAGCTGATTATAATAATCCAATCGCATAAACATTCGAATTGAGGCTGCTATTCTACATGTGGCTTTGTTGTTTTAGCAATCAACGCATCCTCAGGCACTGGTATACAGTACTGACTGAGCAAATGCTTTCCCCCCTTATCAATAAATATCACCCGAAAGAGTTTGGCTTCAGCTGAAAAGGTCAACAATGCCATCACTTTTTCCTGAGGCTTATATCAACTCTCTTAGGCTTATATCATATTCTAGTCTGTGGAGACTTTTATCACCTTTCCGTTATACTAGATATGGCACTTTTTTGCATTGATGGCATTATTCTGTTTGGGAAGGAAGGAGCAACTAATATAGATATACTGATGACACACTTGACGAACATGTTAAATAATTCCCACACAAAATCAGGGGCCTTCCAAATTAGTGAAATTTTTAGTGATCTAGTAGCTGGGAAATGTCAAGATAGTGTTCATAAGTGAACAGCAAGTTCCAACATCTTTGTTTTTCTAAAAAAGAGTCACAACAACGAATTGGCCTCCTAGGTGCTGACCATCACATGTGACTCATTGTCATATGGTACCCATCAACAAGTCTTGGAGTGGGGCCCAGGAAAAGATAAATTTCTCTGATCCTGATCCTATGGCCTCATGCAGAGCCTCCTGTGGCCAGCTGACAGGAAAAAAATTGTGCCTCGTTTTCAGTTGTTACTTCACAACACGCAGGCACTGCTTGCATTAGAGTTCTATTGCTGCATACCAATCAACACAAATTTATCAGCTTAAAACAATACAAATATGTTGTCAAACAGTTCTACAGGTCAAAAGTCCAGGTTGGTTTGATTGGTTTCTCTGCTTAAGATCTTACAATATCAATGTCAAGGTGTCAGTCATTAAGTGGTGACTCGGAGAGAAAAAGTGCTTCCAAAGTCTTTCAGATTATTGTCAGGTGTGGGACTTAAGGCTGTGGGACTGAGTTCCCCATTTTCTTGCTGTCCCATATGAAGCCACTCTGAGATTTCAGGAGTACCCCCATACCTCCTTAGGTGTATTCTTCCATCTTCCATGCAATAATGGTGCATCATGGTCATGGAGGCAGTGATGCAGATTATGCATGGGCCACAAACATGAACTTCCACTACCAAGATTATCTTGCTACACACACTGCTGACTGCTCAACAGGCCAGCAGCAGAGACCAACAGTGAACACCTGACATGGCACTATATCCTAGAGTAGTCAGTAAGCTACCAAGTGGCCAGTTAATTATATTGGTCTGCTTCCATAGAGAAAGGCAGCTTTTATTTGTACTCAAAGAAACATTTATTCCTGGTATTGATCTTCCTTCCCGTCCATAGTACTTTAAGAAAAACAACTTTTGTGGATTTAGAAAATGCCTTAACTACCACCATGGTATTCCACACAGCATTATCCTGAAGTGGCAGTTTCAATGGAACACAGGAAGGATCTTTTGAAGCTACAGTTATGGTTCTAACTTGGTGGCAGTACCTTTTGAGGGTGGGGTAATATAATTTAGGAGGTGACAATGCTCTATCTCAGCATCCAGTATATGGAACTGTTTCTCCTATAGCCATGATTCACATCTTTCTTAATGAAAGGGTAGCAATATGAGGACTTCCTGTCACTATTACTCCTATGTGTCCAGTAGCAAAATTTGGCTTCACGTCCCCACAACTTTAGACTCTACTATACTTGAGGTCTTCATTCCAAAGGAGAATCATTTTCAAGAGAAGCCCTAACAATGGCGGAAATAGAAGTAGACGCAGCCAGCAGGTCATGTGGATTGCTTATCTCTCTCACTCAGCAGGCAAAGATGGGTTCTTGTATAGTCTGGGGAGATGGAATTTAACTATCAAAGGAAATTGGGTTGCGACTACAAAAGACACTAAAGAGGAATATGTCTAGAATGTTTGGAGCTCTTCTGGTATTCTCATGTTTTGTGATTAAAATCAAAATTAAAATTATAACAATTCAATTCAGGCAAGACACCTAATAGTCCAGATCCATCAGTAACTCGGGTTTGAATCATTCCCCAGGAAAAGTCCTCCAGTAGCTTAGGTGCTATCTCAGGCAAAAAGAATAAGAAATGGGTAGTACAGAAGATAGTTATAAATACCAGCTGCAACCTCGTGACCTGCTGCAGAATTAGGCGTATAGTGTAACCTGATGAATTAATAGCATCCCCACTTCAGGTAGGAAAACAAATAAGCAAACAAACAATTCTTTCAAATACATTATTAAAGCAGCTTTTATTGTACTAATGGAAATTTGTAACATTAAAGTTTCAATGCTTTTCTTAGCTTCTAGAAGACAATTTTCTTAACTAACACATGCTAGGAGACTTGAACAATATCCTGTTCCATTCCAGACCACAAAAGTCTGGTTCTTGTTTCTCATGGAACATTTTGATAACAGAATTACATGTTTGGGGTGTTTTGAAAATAGTTGGAATGTATTTTTTCTAGGAACTCCTCAAGTTTCTGAATCAAATGTCTTCTTTTAAATCTAAAAATAAAGAGACAAGTCATTAGCCAAAATATATGCAAAGAATCTGTGATGCCAATGCTGGAGGCACTGTAGGAAATGGAAAGAGGAGCTTATGATTTACATGCGAATAGAAAATACATTTTCAGGGTAAGAGACAATCTAGCAAATACAAAGAAAAGAAGTGTGCAATTCAGGTTCAACTCCCACCTCAAACTCTGGTGTGAATAGAAATTTCCTTGAGCTTAGAAGTATGAGGCAAACTCAGAAAATATCAACTTCAACAATGGTGGTGACAACCTTAACTCTGAATGAGGATCAGGGTTTGAGAAAAGCAAACCAGGGCCTGTACCCGCCACTCGTTCCAGCACTGCATTAGGCTCAGCTGTTAAAAAAAATTGGAGCGTTCCTCTTTAAACCCACCTTGATGCTTCCTTGATGGCAAATTCAACCAATTCTTTCCTCACTTCTAGAGGTACTTCTACTTCTTCAAGCAATTTGAAGATTTTTTCATATTCTGAACATATATTTAAAAATAAGCATTTAGTATTTCTCAAATACAAAGAGGAGATACAACTCAACCTTTGTGTATCCACGATCTCAGTAATTACTCAAGGGCTAGAATGTTACATAGTACATGTGTTTTAAGTGTTTAAGTGTTTAAATCAAGACACCTGAACATATCTACCAATGGAACTCTTGGAAAAAATAAGTAAGAAAAAAAGAGGGGAAGTGTATATTGTGACATTTTAGTCGAAGTAAAGAGGAACTATCCTAAATTATGTGAAAACTTGTTTCTGACAATATATGATCCTTAAGAGGTAGCTAAGTTGAATCTATTCTAAATCATTGAATAAGAGAAACATTTCATGATTTAATTGGTAAAAATTGCTATACTACTCACTTCGTCCAAACCGTCGAATTTCCTTCATTAATTGACGTTTTATATCAGCAGTGATTTTCTCAGGACCTTGTAGCATTTTATTCAACGTCATTCCCACTTCAGACATTGCTATGGCTTTTGGGTCACCTGCAGAGAGATAGCTGACAATGATTCTTCCTCAGAGTGTGTTACTACCAGGTTTGTAAATCAGTTCACCTTTGCTGAGACTAGTTAAGCCATCAGACAGAAAATCTGGTTGGTTGGGTGGAATACCATCTCTTGCCATATTCATAAGTTCCAATGGAACAGGTGGGGTTTAACCACTTTTTCTCACCTCCTCATAAATATTATGATGATGGAAGCATCTGGAAACCAATTTAGAGGTTGAGCTGCAATTTGTGTTACATCACCCCACATGAACATAAATGTCCTCCTCAGTGTCATTCATTAAATTTTCATAGTAGGAGGAAAGTCCAGAGTGAAAACTCAGACCTAACAAATTCTTATGGGGAAGTCAGATGGTAATGCAAAGCAAACAAACAAAATAATTACAATTTGAATTCAATCTAGGAAAGAAGTAAGCAAAGATGTGACAGTGATAGGGAGGGGAAGCTTCAATAGATAGAGTGGTCAAGCAAGGGCTCCTGAAGAGGTGTCCTTTGGTCAGAGTCTGGAGGAAAACAAAGACCCTGCCCTGTGCACACGCAGAGGAAGTTCCAGGTTTCAATAAGAGCAAGTTCAGAGTCCCTAGGAGGGTTCAAGCTGGAACCATAATGTAAAGGACAGAATCAGAGAGAACCAGGAGACATAAAGGACATGTTAGAAAAGGATGGCAGGGCCAGGCCATGCAGATCTTGTTGACTAGAGTCAAGAATTCAGATTGTGTTATGAGTGCATAGGAAAGTTCATGATGGGTTTTCAGGATGGACATGGCATGATCTGATTTCTGTCTTGACATGATCACTCTGGCTGCAGGGCAGAAAATGAGTTACAGAGGGACAAATTTGGAAGAAGGAATATAAGCTAAAAAACTCTTGTAGTAGCTTGGTGAACAATTCATCAATGTGGACTAGAAGAATAGAGTAATGATGGAATTCAAAAATAATTACAATATTTAGAGGAGAGAAAAGACAGAATCAAAAGAATGAAATGTCACCCATAAAGAGGAGAAAACCAGTATATTGTGGAGTACGGGAATCCAAAGAAGTTTTCATGAAGGAGAGACTGAACAACCATGTCAAACATGGTGGGAAAATTAATAGCAGCATCAGCCAAAACTAGTGACACTGATGAGAACACCTCCAGTGAAGTGGTGGAGACAGAAAAGCCAGACTGTAACTGGCTAAGATCAGGAGGCAAAGACAGACATTCTTACCATTTTCCATATATGAGGCTGAGGCCCTAAAATGGGATTCTTCCCCTTCCTATTTTTAAAAAGATTTTATTTATTTATTTTAGAGGGGAGGGAGAAAGAGAGGGAGAGAAACATCAATACGTGGTTGCTTCTCACACACCCCTCAACTGGGGACCTGGTCTGCAACCCAGGCATGTGTCCTGACTGGGAATTGAACCAATGACCCTTTGTTTTGCAGGCCAGTGCTCAATCCACTGAGCCACACCAGCTAGGTCCTCTTTCTCTTTCATTGATGGCAGAGCCATACTCTGGCTTGTCTTAGATGAGGATGGACTATTGTGTTCTCTATGACATTTCATTATGTTTTCAAGCCCTATAGCAAATTCCTGAGAAACATCAATAAACAAATTCCATTAAGGACAAAATGCAACCATTATGAAATTTCATTCTATACTTGCATGCACAGCATGCATTTGCATCATTAAGATGAGTTTTAATCATGACCCAAAGTTTACCAATGCTCCAACAAACACTGTTCTCAGGCCCTGGTTGATGTGGATCAGTGGTTGAATGCCGGCCTGCAAGCCAAAGGGTTGCTGGTTCAATTCCCGGTCTAGGGCCCATGCCTGGGTTGTGGGCCAGGTCCCCAGTAGGGGGCATGCGAGAGGCAACCACACATTGATGTTTGTCTCCCTCTCTTTCTATCTCCCTTCCCCTCTCTAAAAAATAAATTAATTAAATATTTTTAAAAACACTGTTCTCAGGAAAAAAAAAACAACAACCTCCATATTTTGCCATATATAATGTGTACTTTTTGGCCCAAATTTTTGTGGAAAAAATAAGGATGCAGATTATACATGGGTAGTACTAATTCTTTATCTATATAAATGTTTTAAATTTTTTTATTTATGCTTACGCACTAAAAGTGTAACTCTAGAAAACAATGGCAATATCCTTTTGCAAAATAATACCCTGGAATATGATAATCAGTTTTGTTTCTAAATATAAATAAATAAAAATTGAATTAAAAATTTAAGATGGAAGATTTTTTCCTGAAAGTTTGTATCAGAAATGTGGTTGCACATTATATACAGCAAAATATGATAATTTTAATCCAGTAGAAGTGAAAAAAAGGAGGACGGTAACATATATATGTACTCCAAAGCCAAACATAGTACATGATTATTAGGAATCCTTATAGAATCACTGAATCTCATCAGCCAAAATTTAATAAACATATGATTATCAGTATTAACCATTCTGTGTCAATCCTTATTAAGAAAAACAACTTTCTTGGGATTATTTAACTCGAACTCATCAGTAACAAATATTGACTGATACTTTACAGAATACTACTTATGGATGGTGAAGAACAGAGTATTTAGAAATCTTTAATCCACCTGCTTCTGTTCACACAGAGACTCAATTATATCATTCTAGGAGCCATGAAATGGCCACTATTCAATGTCGGTGGTACATAAAGTGAGAGATATGTCAGAATGAAAGACTAGCTTAAAGTTCTTATCATCTAAGGATAACCCAAGAATTTGCCCATTATTTAAACAAAACATTATTAAACACCTTTTCTGAATAACTTGCATTTCATACTAAAAAGGAATGCAAAGGATGAAAATTATGCTCATGGAGCATTTAATACCAGCCAGGTCTTCTTCTAAATGCTTTACATGTACTGACACAATTTTCTTTTTTTTAATTTTTATTTTATTGTTGTTCAAGTACAGTTGTCTGCATTCCCCCCCCCACTTCTAACACAATTTTCCATGAAGCCATAATGCTAGCAAAACTCAGTGACAAGTTTGGGAAGAAAAGATTTGGGGCTAAGAGGAATCAGCATTTGCAAAGAGTCCCATAATCAGTGGGATGCCTTGGCAGTAGGAGTGTCTTATGCCAGGTCAAAAGCAGTCAACCTTAAATATAATCTATTAATCACAATCTCTTTACTTGGAAGAGTCACATTTTATGAAAGCATAGAGATGTGTAAAGTAAGTGGTCAGCACTAAGACTAGCCAGAAAGAAGACTTGAAAGTAACTGAAATCTATAGGATGAGGCCCCGTGTACTGTGTTCAACAATATTTGAAGGACAACACCAAAAAAACAAACAACCCAGTTAAAATGGGCAAAGGACCTGAATAGACACTTCTCCATAGAGGATATACAGATGGCCCATAGACATATGAAAAGATGCTCAACATCACTAATCATCAGAGAAATGCAACTTAAAACCACAATGAGATACCATCTGCCAGAATGGCTATCATCAGTAGATAAACAAACAAGTGCTGGTGAGGATGTGGAGAAAGGGGAACCCTTTTGCATTGTTGGTAGGAATGCAAATTAGTGCAGCCACTGTGGAAAACAGTATGGAGATACCTCAAAAAATTAAAAATGGATTTGCCTTTGATCCAGCAATCCCACTTCTGGGAATATATCCGAAGGAACCCAAAACACTAATTCAAAAGAACATAAGAACAAAGAACATAAGCACCCCTATGTTCATTGCAGCATTATTTACAATCACCAAGATATGGAAGCAACCCAAGTGTCCATCAGTAGATGAGTGGATAAAACAACTATGGGGCATTTACACAATGGAATACTACTCAATCTTAAAAAAGAAGAAAATTGTACCCTTTGTGACAGTATGGGTGGACCTGGAGAATATTATGCTAAGTGAAATAAGCCAATCACAGAAATACAAATACCATATGATTTCACCCATATGTGGACTCTAATGAACAAACTAAACAAACAAGCAAAATTGAGACAGACTCATAGATAGAGAGCAGGGTGATAGCTAAGAGGGAGAGTGTACGGGGGTGGAGTGATTGGGCAAAGGAAAAAAGACTCATGGATATGGACAAGTATGGGGGGTGGGGTATAAGGTGACTAAAGAGTAATGAAAATTAAAAATACAATAAAACATACAAATGAAGGGAACCTAGGAAATCTTCA
The DNA here is from genome assembly GCA_004026765.1 of Micronycteris hirsuta. Lineage (NCBI taxonomy): Eukaryota > Metazoa > Chordata > Mammalia > Chiroptera > Phyllostomidae > Micronycteris > Micronycteris hirsuta. The sequence continues at coordinate 14,266 of PVJI01021566.1, forward strand.
CATATCAGAGTGGAATTGAGGTGTGCTTCCTCCCTTTCTTCCTCTTTATCACCTCATCCCTCCATGTGTAGCCATCTGTTTGGCCATGAACCCCTGTCTGGTGGGGTTGAGGGAAGCAGAGGGACCTCCTCTGGTAAGTAAGGAAGGAGATGGGGCCTCCTTCTATGGCAGTCAACTCCATGTGTGCCAGCTATTCGCTCTGCAGTTGTGCTCAGCACAGAGTGTACGTTCAATAGATATTTGTTTAATAAAGTTTTTCATTGGTTTGTGATAGGTTTAATATTTTCTCACAAATTATTTGTCTTAGATCTAATGATAATCAATCCACAAATTAGTGCATGGCAGATAATTAAGAGTTGATTATGCATAAAAACAAAACCACCAAGAAAACAAAATAAATACAGAAGAAAAAAATAAATAAAAGCAAAGGAAGTAATACATCAACAGGGTAACTATGGGTGATCTTGAATGGGATTTTATGGAATTTCTAAACTATTTAATCAACATTCACTAATTTTATAATAAAAACAGCTTTTAAAAAAGTGTAAATAATATATAAAAGTAACCTAGGAAAACAAGAATGAATAGTGAAAAAAAAATTTCAGTTTGCTTACTACTTCATTTCTCAGCCCCAAATCAATACATTTGTTTATCAGTCAATCTCTTGTGAGGTTTGTGAGTGTGAATTCATACTTCTGAGAATTAGTATTCCCTAGGAAACTACTCAAATTGCATTTTAAACCCAAAATGTTGAATATCAGGGCCTGGACAAAAGTGACTGTTTGAAGGTTCGGCAGCACTGGAGGCTTAACCATACTCAAACATGACTCCAGCACAACAAAGGAACCCATTATTCCTTTGGTTTCTTAGTGCTCCCCCTGCCCTGCCCCTCATTGGGTCTACCTATGTAAATGCAGAAGGGAATTCGTCTCCCTCAGAGTGCTACACTCCAGTCTCTGGATTACTAAAAAGTGGAGCTTTGGCACAGTAGGGAAACTTTGATAGACAGAATTTCTTCACACTAAGATAAAAGTATATAAAAATTTTCTCCAGGTTTTAGTAATACTAACTGTAAAATGTGGTTGTTACTGAGTGGTAGAATGACTGGTGATTTTCGAATGTATCATTTTTTTTTCTTTTTAATTTCTGCCATGAAAACTGTTTTGGATAGGGTACTTTCAATTGTACAAACAGAAAACTCCACTCACTTTGGCTAAATGCTACAAGAAGTAAACATACAAACTGAAAATTAGCTTTAGGTGAAGGTTTAATCCAGTGGAACAATAATATCACCAAGAGTCTCGTCTCTTTCTATTATTCTCTTCTACTTTCTTTTTTTAAATTATATTTTATTGAGGAGGTTCTGGCCAAGACGGAGGTGTAGGCAGAAATGCTTCACTTCCTTGCAAAACCAAAAAAAGGATAACAACCAATTTTTTTTTTAAAAAAGAACAACCAGAACTGCCAGAAAATCATTTGCTTGGAAGTCAGACAACGAAAGAGTTAAAGAAACATTCACCCAGACTGGTTCGCTAAGACAAAGATATGGCCCAAAGGAAAGAACAGATTAAAACTCCAGAAAAAGAACTAAGCGATGAGGAGATAGACAACATATCTGATACAGAGTTCAAAACACTGGTAATCAGGATGATTGAGATCTGAGTGAGCTGATTGAGAACTGATTGAGATCAGTCACAAAATGAAGGCTACACAAAATGAAATAAAGGAAAATATACAGGGAACCAACAGTGAAAGGAAGGAAACCAGGACTCAGATTAACGATTTGGAACAAAAGGAAGAACTAAACATCCAACTGGAACAGAATGAAGAAACAAGAATTCAAAGAAATGAGGAGAGGCTTAGGAACCCCTGGGACAACTTCAAATGCACCAACATCCAAATCATAGGGGTTCCAGAAGAAGAGGAAGAGCAAGAAATTGAAAACGTATTTGAACAAATAATGAAGGAAAACTTCCCCAATCTGGCAAAGGAACTAGACTTCTAGGAAGCCCAGGAAGCCCAGAGAGTCCCAAAGAAATTGGACCCAATGAGGAACACATCAAGACACATAATGAAGTTAACCAAGGTTAAAGATAAGGAGAGAATCTTAAAAACTTCAAGAGGAAATGAGACAGTTACCTACAAAGGAGTGCCCACAAGGGTATCAGCTGATTTCTCCAAAGAAACCTTCCAGGCATGAAGGGGCTGGATAAAAGTATTCAAGATCCTCATGAAAGACAAGGATCTACATCCAAGGTTACTCTATCCAGCAAAGTTGTCATTTATAATGGAAGGGCAGATAAAGTGCTTCCCAGATAAGATCAGGTTAAAGGAGTTCATCATCACCAAGCCCTTATGTGACATGTTAAAGGGACTTATCTAAGAAATAGAAGATAAAGAACTATGAACAGTAAAATGACAACAAACTTATAACTATCAACAACTAAACCTAAAAAACAAAAACAAAAACTAAGCAAACAACTAGAACAGGAACAGAATCACAGAAATGGAGAACACATGGAGGGGTATCAGTGGGGAGGAAGAAGGGGAGCATGGGGGAAATGGTTCAGGGAATAAGAAGCATAATAGGTAGGCACAAAATAGATGGAGGTTAAGAATAGTATAGGAAATGGAGAAGCCAAAGAACTTACATGTACAACCCATGGACATGAACTAATGCAGGGGGATGCTACAGGGTGGGAGTTGCAGGGAGGAGGGGGATAGAGGGGAGAAAAAAATTGGGACAAATGTAATAGCATAATTAATAAAATATAGTTAAAATTATATTTTAATGATTATGCTATTACAGTTGTCCCAACTTTCTCCCTTTGCCCCCCTCCACCCAGCACTGACCACTCCTCTCAGGCAATCCACCCACCTTTGTTCCTGTCCATGGGTCATGCATATAAGTTCTTTGGCTACTCCATTTCCTATACTGTACTTTACATCCCCATGGCTATTCTATAACTGTCTATTTGTACTTCTTAATCCCCTCAGTTCTTCATCAAATCCCCCATACTCTGCTCCCTTCTAGCAACCATCAAAACACTCTGTGTATCCATGATTATGTCTCTGTTCTTCTTGTTTGCTTAGTTTCTTTTTTAGATTCAATTGTTGATAGATATGTATTTACTGCCATTTTATTGTTCATAGTTTTGATCTCCTTTTTCTTAAATAAATCCGTTTAACATTTCATATAATAATGGCTTGGTGATGATGAACACCTTTACTTTTTTCTTGTCTGGGAAGCTCTTTATCTGCCCTTAGATTATAAATGATAGCTTTTGTTTAGTTCTTTTTCTGGAGTTTTGATCTGTTCTTTCATTTGGGCCATGTTTCTTTGTCTCCTCATTTTGGCAGCCTCCTTGTGTTTGTTTCTATGTATTAGGTAGGGCAGCTATGACTCTCTGTCTTGGTAGTATAGCCTAATGTAGTAAGTGTCCTGTAGGGTCCAGTGGCACAGCCTCCCCTATCACCCAAGCTGGGTACTTTAGGTGCACCCTTCATGTGGGCTTAGCACACCTTCTTATTGTAGTTGAGCCCTGGTTGCTATTGGCAGGTCAATGGGAGGGATTTACCCAGGCCAGTCAGCTACAAGAATTGGCTATGATGACTGATAACCAACCTCAACCCACTGTGGAGGATCAGCTGTGGAGGGGCAAGGTGGTGGTGCTACATGGTTTGTTGCTGTCCACTGGGTGCACAAGCCCTGGGGAGTCCCAGGTGGTAAAGGCAAAGTTCAGCCCCCACCTGTGTTTTGCTTGGGGACAGCCTCCCTGAGCTATAAAGCAATCTGTGATGGCTACTACTTGTGCTGGGCTTGGAGATTCCCAGGCCAAGCCAAGTTGTGAATCTAGGCTAGCTACTTCTAGTGCAATGCTTGGAGCCACTTAGCAAGAGGTACTGGGCCTGGGGACTCACTGAGGCTGGTTTTTGCTTATTTGAAAGGATTTAGGAAGCTGTGAAGCATGAGCCAAGACCAGCCATTCATATGGAAAAGCCACTGTTAACAGCTGTAACTTGGGTGGGACAGAGCCTCAGTGGATCTCCAGGGTGGAGCAAAGTGTGTTAGCCATGTTGATGGAGTCTCAGATATGGCACTAGCTTGCCAGCTCTGTGACTCTGTTGGGGGAAGGTTCAGAAAAGGGACTATGGCCTCTGCCCACCTTTCTGTTTGGGAGAAAGTTGTTCTCCAGCTCTTGCCTTGATGTCAGACACTTCAGTTCCTCCCTGTATGCCACTTGTGCCTTTCAAGCTGCTACCCTGGTACTGAGGCTCAGAGGGAGTGAGTCTGAGTAAGTCCATGTGTGGGTTCTTTAAAGGGAATTCTTTGGGACTCCAGAAGTTTCTACCACTGACTTAATCCCTGATGGTGTTTTTGTGTGTTTGTTTGTTGTTTTGGTTTTTTTTTTTTTTGCAGCCAGAAATTACTGCGATTTCTCTTCCTGGCCCTGGCACCCGGGGCTGGGGGTCCTGTTGTGGGGCTGGAACTCCTCCTTGCTCCTGAGATATCCCTCCTGAATTTTTATCCACCACATGTGGATGTGGGTCCAGCCTGTTCCACATCTCTGCCCCTCCTACTAGTCAGGATGGATGTGTTTTTTTTAATTCCATAGTTGTTAGACTTCCATTCAACTCAATTTCTGATTGGTTCTGAGTGATGATTTTTCTATAATTTAGTTGTAATTTTAATGTGGTTGTGCAAGGGGGAAATCTGTGTTTTCCTATGCTATCATCTTGACCAGAAGTCCCTCTTCTGCTTTTTTGGATGCCACCTTCATTTCAGTTCTGGCTCCTCCTCATGATAGCTGTCATGGCTCCTGAGTTGCAAGCTGCTTCAGCCACATTGGGCAGGAAAAAGTGGTTATATCTTTGTCCTAGTATTCCCAGAAGTAGTCCTAAGATTTAATGTAATTGAACTTTTTAGTTCATGTTCTTATACTCGAACCAATTACATTAGAATGTATTGATTTGTTTAGCCTAGGTCAAAAACAGTAAATATATAGATTTAAAGATACAATTAGTAAGCTTGATTAATGGCCATAAATAGAAACCTGTATCCAACAATCAGAATAAAAATTTGTCTCAAGCATACATGCAAAAATGGCCACACTCTAAAAAAAGTAATGTTTAGCTTCATGTCAACGATGTTCTCTAAATAAAGTGTAATTAAATTTGAAGTCAATAGCAACAAGATAAAGCAATCTGAAATTTTAAACGCACTTCTAAATGAATATTTACAAATGAACTATGAGGAAAATATTGCATAGCAAAACCTGTGGAATGCAATTCAAGTGCCACATAGAGGTTTAAGTATATAGCTTTAGGGATAGGTATATAGCTTTGCATGCTGATATTGGACAAGAAAAAGTCTGAAAATTAATTATTTGTGTCAATTTAGGAAGAAAAGTACAACAAATACAAAGAAAGTAGAAAAAAAGGAGCTTTATTCTAAAGTTAAGCTATACTCATGTGTGGAATGTAATGAACAAAATGAACTAACAAGCAGAACAGTAACAGACTCATAGATAGAGAGAAGGCTGACAACTCTGGGGAGGCGCTTGGATGAGGGGGGTGGAGGAATTAAGCAAAAAGAAAAAAAAGAACAAAAAACTCATGGACATGGACAACAGTGTGGTGACTGCCAGGGGAGAGTGGCGGGGGGAGGTGGAGGAGGGTGTAGGGGGATAAATAGTGATGCATGAAGACTTGACTTGGGGTAGTGAACATGCAATACAGTGTACAGATGATGTTTTGTGGAATTGTGCACCTGAAACCTATATAACTTTTTAAACCAGTGTCACCCCAATAAATTAAATAAAAAGGAAAAAATAAAGTAAAGTAATACTAATAATGGAACAAGGAAATTACAGTAGAGATGATCAACAAAAGCAGAAGTAGGTCATTTGAAAACACTAGTAACAACACAGACAAATCTCAGTTGCAATTGCTCAAGATAAATTTATCCACAAATAAACAACATTAAGAACAAAAAGGAGGCATAACCGTAAATCCAGAAGTGGTTTTAAAAATGGAGAGAATACTATGAAAGACTTTATTTCAGATATGAAAGTTGAGGGAAAATAGACACAGTTACAGAGATATAAAACTTACCAAATTTACCAAAGAAGAAACAGAAAATCTGAGTATCCCTGTATCTGATAAAACAATTAACAAAAAATTAATAACCTTCCTATCCAGAAAGCTTCCCTGATGAGTCCTCCAAACATTCAGGGGGAAATAACACAATCTTTTGTAGAAAATAGAATATAGGGGACTAGTTCCTAATTCATTTTATGAGGCCAATATCAACATGATACCAACATCTAACAAGCACAGTAGGAGAAAATTATAAGCCAAGATCTCTTTCCTGAAAATAAACACAAAAATCCTAAATAAAAGATTAGCAACCTGCCCTGGCTGGTGTGGCTCAGTGGATTGAGTGTGGGCTAGGAACCAGACGAGGTCCCGGTTCGATTCCCCGTCGGGGCACATGCCTGGGTTGCAGGCCAGGTCCCCTGTGAGGGCCATGTGAGAGCGGCCATGCATTGCTGTTTCTCTCCCTCCCTTCTCCTCTCTCTAAAAAATAAATAAATAAAATCTTAAAAAAAAAAAGATTAGCAACCAAAAAACAAAGGTAGATTTTTAAAAAGATATACAGCCCTGGCTGATGTGACTTAGTGGGTTAGGTATTGTCCTGGAAATCTAAAGGTCGCTGGTTGGATTACCAGTCAGACCACATACCTGGGCTTGAAGCCAGGTCCTTGCTTGGGGGCATGCAAGAGGCAACCAATGGATGCTTCTCTCTCCCATCAATGTTTCTTTCTCTCTCTTTCTCCTTCCCTTCCCCTCTCTCTAAAAAATAAATAAAATCTTTAAAAAATAATAAAAATTTTAAAAGATTTACATCATGTCATGGTGCAGTATACTTCGGGAGACAAGACTGGTTGAAATTTAAAAATCAGTCAATGTTAACTACATTTAAAAAAAATAAAAAGCAAAAATGCATGATCATTTTATATATGGGTCTAAATTCAACACTACTCATGATTAAAAGTCATCAGCAAGTAAGAATAGAAGATAATTTTCTTAACCATATACAGCATATCTACCCCCAAAATTCTGACAGCAAGCATCATACTTAATGGTGATATATCAAATAATTTCTTCCTGAGTTTGTAAACAAGACAAGGATGTCCACTATGTATCAAAATGTATGAAGTTCCCACCAGGAAAATAAAATAGGCATAAAGTTTGGAAAGAAAGAAGTAAAACTGTTATTATTCATAGCTAACATTTTTCTGTACAGAATATTTGAAAGGGCATACATTGGAACCTCAGTTCTGGACGTTAATTCTTTCCAGAAGCCTGTTCAAGAAGCAATTTGTTCAATAACTGAATCATTTTTTCCCATTAGAAATAATGTAAATTGAATTAAACCATTTCAGATCCCCAAATGATTCCTTGTTTTAACCTTTCTTATATACAGTACATGTCTTGTATACTGTTTAATCTATAAATAAACACTATAAAAACAAAAAAGGATATGAAATATAAATGAAAATTTAACAAAAAGCAAATAAAATGTACAGTAAAAAATGAAAATGTACATACACACCAGAACTTTCCTTTAATGTTGAGAGCTATTGGTGACTGAATATGGAGAGGAAGGATAGAGGGATGGAGAGATGTTATTGTTTGAAAGGGGAGTCCCCTTCCTTAAAAAAAAGTCAGGTAGCTGACTTTTTCTCTTTTTCGTCTCTTTGCTCCACTGAACTTCCTTTAGGCTCACTGGGATGCTATCTCACAAAAACCTACCCAATGATGTTTGTTTTTGCCTGTGTTTTAACACTTGCCCGAACTGAGACACTGCATTGTCACTGAACAAGTTTATTGCACAGTTTGCTACTTCTTTGTTAGGGTGATATTTCTCAATAAACCTTTGCATTTCTCCCCATGTCCCATGCATTTCCTTAGTTAGTGAGTAGGAATATCCTTCCCTTTCTACCACTTCAATTGCAATATTTGATACCCAAGGTTCCAGTGTATCAGCATAAAAGGGTTGGTGGGTCAAAAACTGAAGTTTTCTTCAACAACAGAGACATTTTTTTCTTTTGTGAACAACTTGGTTCAGAATAGAATTGTTCAAGATGAGAGACATTTGAGAACCAACGTTTGACTGCTGTTCTGATTTGAGTTCATAAATGAATGTAGCCAAGTTACTTGGTATAGGGGCAATACTTTTTAAAAAGTATTTTTGTATAATAACAGAAATAATTAGAAAAAGATATTTTAAATATAATTGAAAATAGTATCAAGGAACATCAAATAATGAGGAATAAATCTAATGAAAGATGTGCAAGAGCATCACATGTAATACTGTGAAACATGACTAAGAGAAATTAAAGACCTCAGTAAATGGATGGAAATGCTTTTTGCATGAATTGGAAATCTCATTATTCAGTCATTATTGTCATGTATCCCAATAATTATTATAGCAATCATATTTAAATTCCACCATGTTCATTTTGGGGAAAATTTCAAGTTGATAATAAAAAATTAAATGAGCCCTGACTGGTGTGGCTCAGTAGATTGAGTGAAGGCCTGCAAACTGAAAGGTTACTGGTTCAATTCATGGTCAGGACACAGGCCCAGGTTGCAGGCCAGGTCCTCAGTTGGGTGCAAGAAGCAACAGATTGATGTTTCTCCCATACATTATACATCAATGTTTCTGTCCCTCTCTTTCTCCCTCCCTTCTCTCTAAAAATAAATAAAATCTTTAAAAAAAATTAAGTGGATATCAAAAGGCTTAGAAAAACCAAGACAAACTGTGAGGAGAAAAAAAAAACAAAGTTGGAAGACAGACTACCAGCTATGAGACTTACTATAAAGGTAAAATAATGAAAAACATATGGCATTGGAGAAAAGGTAGGTAAATAAACCAGTGAAACAGATGAGAGTCTAGAAATCAACCTGGAAATATTCAAATGTTAGATTTATGACAACAGGGCCTGCAAATCATTGTGGAAATGATAATCGTTTTAAGAAGCCCATTTAATAACAACAGGGTAAAAATAAACTTTAACTCTCACTTCGATTCATTCTATAAAAGATTTATGTGTGATAAATAGGATATCTAGAAGAAAACTTAAAATATTATCTTCATGGCTTTAAGGTAGGCAAAGATTTTTAAAAGAAAAAAGCACTAGCCATAAAGAATAAATTGATTAATTAAACTTAATTAAATTACCACATTTTCCCATGTATAATGCATACTTTTTTGCCCAAATTTTGAAGGGAAAAATAAGGATGCTCAATATACATGAGTAGTACTAATTCTGTATCTATATAAATGTTGTTAATTCTTTCACTTATGCTTACATGTCAAAAATGTAACTTTAGGCCCTGACTGATGTGGCTCAGTGGATTGAGTACTGGCCTGTGAACCAAAGGGAAACTGGTTTGATTCCCAGTCAGGGCACATGCCTGTGTTGCAGGCAAGGTCCCCAGTGGATGGTGTGGGAGAGAAAACCACACACTTCTGTTTCTCTCTATCTTTCTCCCTCCCTCCCCCCAAAATAAGTAAATAAAATTTTTTTAAAAGAAAGCAATAACGATATCTGTATGAAAATAATACCCTGGAATACAATAATCAGTTTTGTTTCTAAATATAAAAAATAAATTAAAAATTGAATTAAATGTTAAAATGAAAGTTTTTTTCCTGAAAGTTTGGGCCAAAAACGTGGATGCGCATTATACATGGCAAAATATGGTCAATTTTTGTTTATCATAAAAACAATACTGACTTAGGAGAGTGAAAAGTCAAAACAGTTCTATAGAAGATACTTAAAATTATCTATTTAAATATATGTATATATATCAAAAAATGAATGGAATCTAGAATATATGTAAAAATACAAGATAATTTAAAAAATAGAAGTATCTCAATAAAATATGGGTAAAAGACCTGAAAAATCACTTCATAAAGGACATATGTGAATGGTAAGAAACCTTATTAACACAAAATGTAAGTTTAGACAAAGTGAGAGATCACTGCAGACACAGCAGAGTGGTTGAAATTACAGACTGACTATATAGATAGAGAGACAAGGACCACTTCCTCCCCAACATGGCTGACATATTATGCATAAGGAAAATGCTTCCCAACTCGTGAGAAAGCACCCAAGGAAGTGTCTCTATAGAGCTGATGAAGATCACCCAGAAATAGTACCACAACCTAGTCTTAGAACACCCAAGGAAGGGACATTTTCCAGGGCAGAGATAAAGCACCCTGGTCAAAGAATCAACATGCTAAGTGTTAAAATCCTGACCTTGTTCAAAGAGCCTGCAAGCAATTCAGAAAATGGCAGTAAAGTTGTGGTGCCTCTCTAGAAATAACTCCCTTTCTTGGATTTGCTGAAAATACTACCTCTACAGTGTTTGAGAATGACGTACGTGATGAAGTGTCTCACCAAAATCATTCAGATATGTTACTACCTGAGATGAGTTCCAGGGAAGCTGCTGGCCATGGGGTCCTGCTGGCTACAACACTATGTACCAGCTGAGCTCTGGAGAAGCCACATGAGATGCAGAGGCTGGTTCTGGAGATCCTGGTGCCCAGAAGGAGCTGGCTGTGCTAGCAACTCCCAGAACCAGCAAACAAAACATTCCCCCTGTAACGAATGTCTGTGGCACCCTCTAAAGATACACTAAAGCTTTTGTATCAACTTCCACAAGAAAAAAAATTTAAAGAACCATAACCATTTTCAAAGAGCAGGCTAGATGAGTAATTTTGGAGCTGAGAGGGAATAAATCAAAACCCAGTACACTGTTTAATGGGAAAGGAAAAGAATTATATAATCATCATAATTGATACAGAAAACTCATGTGATAAAGTACAGCAAATATTCATGAGGAAAAATTAAAAGCATTTGTTAGGAAGGTATTCACTGAAAATCTGTAAGACATATTATTCCTAGCAGTGAAAAATTGGAAGCATTCTTCACAAAATCTAAACAATGTAGGATCCCCACCTTCATCACTTCTATTCAGCACTGCACAACAGGAATTCCTGCCTTGCACCTTAAGATTTAGTGAATAGACTGTTCACACAGAGAGAGTTCTCAGACAGTTCAATTGTGGACAAGCCCTGAGAATGTGCTTTTCAAAGAGCTGACAGGCATGTTAAATAGTAATAATTGTCTAGGAATAGTGATTCTTGATTTTTAAGGCCACTATGGAGAAGAAGTGAGAAGGATGAAAAGAGGACAATTTAAAATACCACAATGCTTCCTGTTATTGTGATTAAGCCATTTTTCTTGAACAAATCCTGTTAGGAATTTTTGCAACACTTTGGTTAATTCCAGAGTTCTGAAAATGTTGGTTTTGACATTTGCCAGTGTTCCTCATTGCTTTTCTTACATTTAAAATTTTTTTCAATTACAGTTTACATTCATAATTATTTTGTATTAGTTTCAGGTATACAGCATGGTAGTGGCTAGACAAATCATATTTTCCAAAGTGTTCCCCTGATATTTCCAGTTCTCAAATGGCACCATACATAGTTATTACAATATTACTGACTACATTCCCTATGCTGTATTTTACATTCCCATGACTATTTTGTAACTACCAATCTGTACTTCTCAATCCCTTCACCTTTTTCACCTAGTCACCTAAACCAATCCTTCCACTCTCACAACCATCAGTCAGTTTTTTGTATCTATGAGTCTGTTTTTGTTTGGATTATTTATATTACTCCTTAAAATCACATATAAGTGAAATCATATGGTATTTGTCTTTCTCTAACTGGCTTATTTCACTTAGCATAAAACCCTTCAGGTCCATCCATGCTGTCACAAACAGTAAGATTTCCTCCTTTTTTTACAGTTGAGTAGCATTCTATTGTGGAAATATACCACAGCTGCTTTTTATTCACTCATTTACTGATAGACACTTAGGTTGCTTCCATATCTTGGCAATTGTAAATAACACTACAATGAACATAGGGATGCATATATGCCTTCAAATTAGTTTTTCAGGTTTCTTTGGATATATACCCAGAAGTGGAACTGGGTCAAAAGGAAGATACATTTTTGATTTTTTTAAAATGATTTTATTGTTGTTCACTTACAGTTGTCTGCATTTACCCCCACCCCCAACCCCAGGCAAACCCACCTCCCTCTCTTGCTTCCACCCTCCCCCTTGGTTTTGTCCATGTGTCCTTTATAGCAGTTCCTGAATACCCTTCTCCCCATTATCCCCTTCCCCCTCCCCTCTGCTTACTGCCAGATTGTTCTAAATTTCAATGTCTCTGATTATAATTTGTTTCTCTGGTTGTATTTTGCTTGCTTACCTCACAAGCGTATTGGCTGTGGTTGATCTGAGTTCCCTGGTAGCTGATCTGGCCTCGGTGCCTTCTCTCATGAGTCCTTATATAAAACCCCTTAACATTTCATATAGTAAAGGCTGCGTGATGATGTACTCCTTGAACTTGACCTTATCTGAGAAGCACTTTATCTGCCCTTCCATTCTAAATGACAGTTTTGCTGGATAGATTATTCTTGGTTGTAGGTCC
>PVJI01021567.1:0-26739 GCA_004026765.1 Micronycteris hirsuta
ATTGTATGAAATGTTGAAGGGAGTTATATGAGGTATGGAGCAATATCAACAGGGGAGTGATAGGGGGAGAGGGTGGGAATGGGCACAGAACAGGTAGCATAAATGGGAGGTAGACAACAGACAAGGGGAGGTTAGAATAGTATAGGAAGTACAGGAGCAGAAGGACTTATGTGTATGACCTATGGACAAAACTAAAGGGAGGGGAAAGGGGGGTAAGGGGGAGGGGGGAAAGAAGGGGGGAAATGGGGCAACTGTAACAGCATAATCAATAAAATATAGTTTAAAAAAAAAGTATCAAAACACAAAGTTCTTTTTTAAAAGTAAGTACCCAAACAGAAAAATTGACTTCAAGAAAAGGAATGCAAATTACTGCAGAGCTCTAGGTTGTCTGCAGGAAAGATGAAGCATAGCCTCCTCTTCAATACAAGCTGAAGCTTTCAAAGAACAATACCCAAGATCTTAACACTCTGCACTGTAACATTATTGAAACACCTCAAGCTAAACTTTGATATTCATATTGATACTCATGTCTTTAAGTGTTATAAGGAATTGGGTCTATTTTCCCCAGCAATAACATATTTAAGGATAAATCTCAAATGAAAAAGAGAGAGAGTATAGTGGTGGTACAACCATTCATAAGAGTGGTGCTAAGGGGCTAAGGGTTAAAAAGATGAACTAACAATGAACTTCAACCTCTACATAGACACATTAATTCATTAGGCCCTTGGAACAACTCTACAAGGAAGATCTTTGCAGACAAGGGCACTGATGAAAAAGGTAATTGAATTACTCAAGATCACACAATTATGAATGAATAATTAGTGGTCACAGACACTGTATCCTACCGAGCTTTGTATAGGAGCATATAATCTCATTTTTATTCTATATTAAACAGCCAGGTAAAAAGTTTCATCTGCATTTTCCTATCAAACAGCCACTGTTGGCCTTTAAAGTTCACCACACCCAAAGTGCTGTACACATGGTCCTGTGGAAAATGCTTCCTTTAGAATTGCATAAGGATGTAAGTTTACCTTTAAAAACGGACATGGTCCCTCCTGCCTGACAACGAGAATTTCGCAGCCCACTGTAACATGCCTCCGAGGCTCGCCTGCCAGGAAAGCCAGCATCAAATTTAAAGCTCAATCGCAGGAGTACAATTAAGGTTTTGGTACAGAATTTGCCTTTTCTTTCTTTTTATGGTCTCGAATGTTTACTATATCAATTTATTATATTTTTACTAAAAATTTAGACAGAACTAATTAAAAAGTCTTTTATACATGTTTTTATATTTCAGAAAATATGATTTGATCCATGATATATCTAAATCCATGAAGTAGGAATCCATAATATTGAGAACATTACTGGATAGCTTATCAAATGTTCTTTTTATAAATAAGCATCTTCTTCCTTATTTTCCTATGGCTCATAAAAGTTAAGAGCTTACATTTACTCTTTGAAAAACAATAGCACTGAATCTCTTGTTAGATATTAGCTCTATCTGGTGCAGAAGAAATGTTTCCTAGCATGGCCATTATTAGGCAATAATAAAGATCTAAATAATAATAATAGTATTAATAATGTATTTGCTTATACAGCAAGTGTCCCTGTAAGTGAAGAAGAAGGTCTCACATTTCTAAACCACTCCGTTGCAGTTCAGCTGGTGAATTAAATATTTAGTGGACTGCTTAATATTTCATTGTAGACAAATCATAGTGGGTTGTACCCACTCGGGTACAAAAACAGCGATCAAATACCACACGTATATAAAAATTTAATTCATAAATCACTTTAAAAGGCATTACAGTCAACAGTACACATGTAGCAATGCTTGAAGGACTGTAACACCGGGTTATCCTAAAGCAATTACAGCATTTTGTTTGTGGACTGCTGTGTTATCCTCTCAGGAGAAATGACCTGAGGACAGGTAGACTTGACTCCTGCTCTGCACGTGACTGAAATCAAGAGAAACTGTGCTCACTGCGCCTGTTACAAAGGAAGTCAGTACTTCAGCCAAAATACTTTGGCTCTCTCGCTGCTGCATCACTTTCCCATTTGCCTTCACCGTACATATATTGCTAAATCTATTTTGAAATGAAAGGAAGTTAATTCTCCAAGGATTCATGAGATTGTATTGCCTCTGGCTAGTCTCACTTCCTTTCCCACCTGGTACATTTCTATCAGCTTTGAAAATTTCTCATGATAGTAATTGGCAGCTTACCCCTTTAATGCTCCCCTTATATTTAAAGTGTTTTCCTCATTACCAGCTATATTTTTTTCCTGCCCCTAATAATGGAGAAGAATAATCCATCTCTACCCAAGTTATAACGACTCAGGGAGGTTTACAAGGAATTTCTTATTAAACAAATATTAACTGTTTGGAAAACCACACATGCATTTGTGTTATTGTACCAGCCCTTCATACTGATACAAGCAGCTCACTAAACATGCATAAGCCATTTCTCTACAATAACAGTTTAACTACTGTGTCTACATTATGCAACCAGAATAAAATAATGTTCTGGTTTCAGATACTATAATTTTCTTCTCTGAAATCTCCTCTTAGTTCTAACCCTCCAGATCACAGCATGTGCTAAAAATTATTGCCTCCCTTTCAGCCAAAGCTACACAATCACACTTCCACTCGCTGCTTTACCAATCGCATCACAATACTATTCAAACCATCCTCCTTGTTTTCAAAATGTTCCCCTACGCTTGTTAGAGCCTTCTTAACGGGCCCTTCCTCTGCTTAACTGCCATTTTTTGTCTCCTAATGTACATGCTAACCAAAGAATGCTGAAACAGGGAGCAGAAGGAGAAGGAGCAAACTGTGTGAACTTTACCTGAAGAGGTGATCAGGCTGAGAAGAGCTTTCTAAAAAGCTGGAGAAGAAAGCAGGCTAGCCAGCACCCCCAGCTCTCTTTCTCAAAATGGGTTCTACTCCAAACATGTTCATCCAATGTAATCAAATAATTCTAGATGCAACCAAGTCTACTGAATAGGAACAGAACTTTGGGAGCCCTCATTTTTTTTTTGTCTGTAAAATAAGAAATATGAACTGAAAAGTTATTTGTGCCTGTTTCTACAGTAGTCATGACAAACTGTGCCATAAAATATAAAATACATCATTTGTCAGAATAAACCTCTCTGCGTTCCAAGTGATAACTTCTACTGGGGGCAGAGATGTGTACACCATAATAATTCAGAACCATTCCTAGAATGAACATGTATACAGAAGATGAGGGAACACCAGGAGAAAGAACTTCAGGTCCTCCTGGAAAGTCAGGAAAGCCTTCATGAATGAGGTGACTCTAGATGAGTCTTCAAGGATGAGAAGTTTACCTGGCAGACCAACAGGGTGAGCTTATGATAAACCCAGAGAACTGCATTAGCCAAAATATTAAAGTCCCAAGATCCTAGCATATTCGTAGAGCAACAAAAGTTGTTCGCCATCAGAGATGCTAGAAAGTTAAGGATAAGAAAATCTAGAAAGTAGATCATCTATCTCTATCTTTCTATCTTTCTCCTTCCCTCCCTCTGTCTTACCTCTTTCTCTCAGTGAACTCCTGCAGAGGCTTAGCCCATCATCCCAAATGTTAAAATGAAAAACACGAGAACATTGTGGAACCCACACAAATCTCCATCTACTTGTAAAATAGCTCATCTTGAAAACATTTTTTTTCTAAAATACAATTTCAGCAGGTTTGACACAAGTTGAACAAATCATTGCTCTAAACAGATTCACTTAGCTATGTAATGAAGAGATGGAAACACCCAAGTTTTTCCCTTGATCACAGATTTAAAATTTTCTACTCTTTTTGGCAGCAATAAGTCATACAATATTACGACCTACTTTATGGGGAAGAGACCACAAAATAATCACCTACTGACAAATACTGAATATAAGGCAGAGAGAGATGAAATAAGCCATGAGATAGTGGAGATAGGTTTCAAATCCAGTTGAAGCCAAGAATCTACATCTGTAACATTTACAAGAGATAGTCACAAAAATGGTTATTGTAAAAAAAAGTTGAAACTGATGCAAGTATAATGGCTGGACAAGATTTTAGAGGTGAAAAATATTTTTAGGAATATACTATATAAGAGATTATAGAACCTAATTTAATATGATATTGTGAGGAAATTTAGATCAAAGCAGGTTAGGGTATTCTTAAATTATGGTACATAAAACTGTTTTTCAGGTGAAATCAAATTTCTATAGATCACCAATTATCAGAATATTTTTATTCCACTGAGTAGATATATCTGTGTGTGTGTATATATATATATATATATATATATATATATATATATATATATCTTCAAGGAAACTCTATATGTTTTACAAAGCTTTCTTCTTTTAAATACCTTTTAAAAATAAAACATAATTATCTTATTTGCACAATGACTCAATTGTGTCCATGTTATTCAGGGCAGAAGTGAAACCAAAGTGACCCAACTCAGGATCTGGAACACTGGAGATACCCTTATATGTATAAATATAAATTAAATAGAATGGGCCTCTCAAGAATAGCTTACTTGGGGATGTAGAAATTTCTGTTGATGCCATTAAAAGACAATATTCCTGTATTTCCTTCAAAGTAACACCAATCCAGAAGTACTCTACAGTGAAAAAAAGAGTATGTATAATATACAAATAAATATGTGCTTATGTATCTTTGTGTTTGTGTGTGGTGAGTGTGCATTCAGAAATAAAAAAGTGACTTTGAAAAAAATCAAATGCTGATTGGCTGGAAAAGAGGTAATGACATACAATATATCTAAACTGACCTGAACTAAATAATAGAAATGCTTGGAACATGGGTCAGTGAACTTGAAGGTGAAATCAGGCTACACACACACACACAAAAAAAAAAAAAGCAATCTCTGGAAACTATTGATGAATAAGAAAGGGAATCTTTTTTTGTCACTGCACTGAAATAAATAGGCTCCAGTTAATGGTTCCAAATGTTCAAAAGGAAGCATGTGTAACATTTATGAAACTTAAATGTTAAAATTATTTTTTCAATCTCCTAAAACATTTCCAAAATGTATTTTGTACTAAGAAATTGGGCTATTACAGTGTAGGTCAGTGATGAAGTTATAGTAAAATCCCGGAGCCAGTGAATGTATTTCTTGCTATATGTAAATAAATCATTTTCCTTATTCAGCTGACAGGTAAGTGTTAAGCACTATCCTACACTGCCAAAGTTAGATGGAAGACATTCTTTTGTTTAGTAAGTAAAAGTAGATAGAAGAGTTCCTTCATCAAGAGAGCTTACAAAGGGGGGCAAACCCCAAAAATCTCAGGTTGAAAGCAGCTATATGAAAGTCTAGTAGGGCGAGATGCCAATAACTGGCATCTAGCTAAGGCCTAAAGAAAGTAAGGAAATGAGTATAGACCCAAATTCCAAGATGAAACATTACTAAACTACTTCCATTGCCTATTTAATGAAAGTTTATGGGATTTGAGTTTTCAAAGAAAATTGACTAGGTAAACTGCAAACAAATGATTATTGTTTTACACAAGTTCAACAGAGAGTGAGTGGTCAGTCAGTGTGACTTTGGCCAATGTTGATTATGTAAGAGAATAAAAATGTTTACTGGCCAGTTTGTTCGTTGTTGGTTTGTTTTGTTTTTGGTATAGTGTTGATAGGTCATTGGTTCTCAACCCAGAACTGTACCACCTCTCCACAGTGTCTTTTGGAAATGCATGTGTAGACATTTTCGGTTGACTTAAGGTAGAAACTAGCACTGAGAAGACTGGGAAGCAGGAAAGGATGATAGACGTCCTGCAATATGCAGAATAGTTCTACACAGTGAAGATATGTCCCCCCCAAAATGCTGTTAGTGATCTCATCAAAGAATACTGGAATACTTCCCTACCTAACCCCCTTCAAAATCCAATCTGTGGGCGTCTAAAGCAATCCTCAAAACTTTACACCCTTGTAAAGAAATGCAAAAACTGAACGCAAAGTTTTCAGGATCTGTTCCCAATTGATTAGTAGTCCGTGAGACTAGTCTACAATCAAGCGAAAGCCGAGCATATCTTAACGTGCAGCATGGGAACTGCTAACATGCAAGATTTGAGGAATGCAGCCTTTGAATCTTCTTCTAATAGGGGACGGAAGAGAGTCAAACTGGAGAAACTGATTCAGATAGAACGTGTAATTTTAGAGCTCAGTGTAGTGTGTCAACCAACAGGCATCTTTGGGTCTCAGGTAGGGGTTCAAGAAATGACACTCCAAGTGGGGAATGGTAATAAATGGCAGTTTGGGAAAGAGAAAAATTAAACTTTATAGAATGTACAATTTTCTAGATTCTTTGCTTATAATTTTAGTAGTGAGAGTCCTTTAAGTTCTATGAAAATCATCCTACATACCAGTTTCTGCAAGAAAGTGGCTTATCTTGTGTAGAATCCCATCCAAGCAAAAGTCAGATATATTAAATGACAAGATAGAAAATTCACCAGCCCCTGTGGTATATGTAAGCAAAAACAAAGTTCTAATTTTAGATAACTGTAAGTGTTTGCATATGACAGAGACTACTTAAAGCTGTCATTTTCTTTAGAAGGTGCTAATGCTTTCAAACCAGCATAACTTGTTATCAGGCTAAACACTTTGTTTAAATGATAAGACTGAAAGAAAAGGCTGACTAAAAAAACCATGAAATATCTCCCTAAAGGTTCAGAAAAATAGAAGTGCCACCACTCAATAAAAATGATTAAATGTGTGTAGAATTATACTTGATTCTCTCCGACCAGTCTCAAAAATATTATAAGCATACATGAACAAGCTCATTTTAAATAAACCCTATTCCATGGTCTTTAATCTGATGTTTCATCTGCACTAGTGAGACTTCACCGGAATGATGTCTTCTCTGAGATTATTCATCATGAAGTTGCCTATGGAAAGACTTATGTGCTCTTCAATTGTTTCTAAGTCCATTAATCCAAAATGCAGAGAGGTTATATAATTAATTTGTGCATTTTAGTGATTCATGGCCTTGAGAGAGCTAGAGAAAGTGGTTGTTTAAATCTTTCCCTTGGCTTGGGAGTGCAGGGGAGTGATAAGTATATAAACCAGCCAGTGAAGACTGGAATAATTTCCCAGAAAGAAAATTTCTCATCCTCTCTCAACAATTTGTTCCAGTGTCTGAAGGTTAGTGATACAGAGGAGTATTACTCTATTGTTCTTCAAAGGCTCTTAAATGAACAAAATTTGACTTCAACAAAAAGTGTCCCAGGCACTTCACTTATTACTGACATTCTTTCTCTCTTTTCTGACAAAAACAAATGAATCTTCACTTCTCACTTTTTTGTAGGTCACCAAATATAGTGTCTTAATATTTGACCAGTAAAATTGACGAAGTTATATTTTGCCAAAAGCTTCCAAAAATTTAACTAGGGTTTCTTCATAAATATCCCAGATATAAAAGCAGAGAAAATTCTGTTTATAATTTCAAATTACTATAAAAAACCCTAACATTAAAAATGGAAGCTGTTTAAGGACAAAGACAAGTTCATAACCTCAGTCTTGATAGAATTTATAGTGTGGCACATCTTAACTTCAGAGTCTTTTTCCAAATCTAAACAAATATTGCCTTTAGAGAAACTCAAAAATCTCAGAATTGTTTAGAAGCATAAAGTTCAAAATATTGGGGAATGTTTCAATTTTATAATTTAGTAATTAATCACTGAATACCTTAAATTAGATTTTAGTACTAAAAGCCTCTCTACTGCCACCTACAGGTAGTCCCCAACTCATATTCCACTCAAAAGACTTCAATGGGACCTTGGTACAACTGGAGGAGTTTCCAAACAGAACCTCTCAGGTTGGTATGAATGAGATAACCATATAGTCTACTGTTGAACTTCCACAGTTCCCAACAGGAATCCATGCCATGTCAAAAATTTACAAAACTTTCCAGGAAGAAACTACTAGAATCATAGGAAAACAAAAGTGAAGTGTCTGTTGCACACTAGCCAATGCTACTTCTAAAATCAATCCAGCATGCATAGCAGTTCCCTAACGATCTACCTGCCATGCTCTGCGTAGTCCCTTTAACCTTCTCCCTCATGAATGATACATCCTGGCTTGTGCTCATAGGATGGTTTTGGAGGACATGACCACCTGTTGAGGTCCTCCTGCAACTACTAAAAAAAAATAAATTTCAAAAATCATATTTTAAAAAAGCCATGTGAGAAATAAAGTCTAGATAAAGTAAAATTACAGAAAGAGAAGAACACTGTCTAGGTGAGAAGAGGGTAAATAAGGGTAAGATACTATGTGTATAGTCAATATGCAAATGAGATAGATAAAGAAAAAGAAATAGAAGTAGATTCACATGTGATCCAGATATTTGAGTTAGCATAGAAAAACTTTAGAACAATGTACATGGTAAAAATGATCACTAAACATGAACTATAATGTCATGGATACATACTGAAATCTCTAATGTAACCACTAAAAAGTCATACAACTATGCATAACTAAAAAGATTGGGTGAGAAATAGTAAAATAATGAAATACTTATTTAATCCACAAAGAGACATGAAGAAGAGGGCAACAAATAGAAAACAAAGAATGAGGTGGCAAATGTGAACTCATTTATCACATTAATTGTATTACATATAAATGGATAACTAATCAAATAACAAAAACTGTCAGAATAAATAAAAATAACAATATCTAACTACAAGCTGGTATGTTAGGCAGAATAACAGCTCTCACAAAGACGTCCATGGCCCAATCCCTAGAACTAGTGAATATATTACCTAAGATGGCATAAGGGCTTTGCAAATATGATTAAGTTAAGGATCTTAAAATGGGAATATTATCCTGGAATGTCCAGGTGGCCCAATGTAATCATAAGTGTCTTTATAAGTGAAATGGGGATTCAGGAGAGTCAGTGTCAGACTGGCAATTGCTGGACTTAAATATGGAGGTGGGCTACTAGCCAAGGGATGTAGACAGCCTCTAGAAGCTGGAAAAGGCAGGGAAATGGACTTTTCCCCAGAGACTCTGGCAGGAATGCAGGCCTGCCAACACCTTGAGTTTAGTCCATTGACCCACTTTGAACTTCTAACCTCTAAAACTGTAAGAAACAGGTTTGTACTGTTTCAAGTCAACAAGCTTATGGTAACTTGTTTCAGCAGCAATTGAACACTAAAGCAATTGGTTTTAAGAGAAACATCTTAAATATAAATACACAGATAATCAGAGATAAAGAAAGGATAGTAAAAGATATGTCAGGCAAACACCAAAAGAAGCAAGTATGGCTGTTTTAATACTAGGAAAATTAGACTCTTTGACAAGATATTTTGCTACACATAAATGGGGATATTTCATAAATATAAATGTGCCAGTTAAATTAGAAGACATGGTAGTCCTAAATATTTAAACTTGAGGAAAAATTAAAAAATACATAAGGAACCAGACAAATCCATTATCATCACTAGAGATTTTGACAACCTTCCCTCAACAACTGATAAAACTACAGATAAACCAGTAAGGGTGTACAAGATATAAACAACACAATGATGAATGAATCGAATGAAAAGTTTATAGAACAATGCCCAACATTTGCAGAATACACATTCTTTATCAGTACCTATAGAACATTCCAAGGTAGATCATACATTGTGTCATAAAGCAAAACTCAGCAAATCCAAAGGACTGAATTTCACAGACAATGTGCTCTTATCCCAGAGAAATTCATTTAGGTATAAAAAAAGAAAAATAACTAGAAAACTTCATCAAGTGTTTAAAAATTGAGTGATACACTTCTAAATAGTAAAAAGTATAAATTAAAAACCATTTTTAAGTAAATGATAGTGAAAAATATAACATCAAAACTTATGTAAGGCAGCTAAAGCAGTGTTTAGAGGGAAATTTTAGCTACATGTATGTATTAGAAAGTATAAAGATGAAAAATCAATTACCTAAGCTTATCTCAAAAAATAACAAAATATTAAAGTTAAGCAAAGTATAAAACAGGAAATAAGAAAAATATGATGAAAATTAGTGAAACAGGAAGCAGGTATACAGAATTCAATAGATCCAAAAAGCTACTTATTTTAAAAGATTTGTAAAATTTATAATATACTTAGCAAAACCAAATAAGTGAAAAAGAGAACATACAAAACGCACATATCAGGAGTTAATGAGGAACATCACTGCAGACAAAAAGATTATGAGAGAATATTATGAATAAAGTTATGGCAATATACTTGTCAACCTAGATAAAAGGAAAAATTTAATACTGAAAAATACAAATTACCAAAATGTATGGAAACATAAATAAAAATCTTAATCCATAATTAAAAACCTTTCTACAAAAGCCCAGAAGGCTTTGCTGATGAATGCCTTCAAACACTGAAGGAGGAAACAATACCAAACTTAAATATACTCCTTTATAGAATAAATAAAGAAGACATATTTTTCAATTTATTCTATAAGGACATGGTAACTCTGGCACTGAAACTCAAGGAAGATATTAAAGAAAAGAAATTACAAACCATTATCCCTCATGAACACAGACACAAAATTCTAACCAAAATTTTAGTGAATTAGCAATATATAAAAAGGATAATATAACATTTCACTCCAGAAATGCAAGATTGGTTTAATATTCAAAGTCGATCAATGAAGCATGAAAAATGCAAGATAAAATTTGTGAATAGTACTATGTCAGAATTAAGTAGTTTCCTTTCAAAAGACACTGTTAAGCAAAGGCAAAAACAAACTGAACAGTAGGAAAAATATCGATATTACAGAGCTTCTATCCAGGATTCAAAAAGACTGCTTTTTAGTCAATAATAAGAATACAAAAAATTCAGTTTTTAAATGGGCCAAAGATTTGAACAAACACTTCACAAAGAAGGTATACAAATGGAAAATAAGCACATGAAAAGATGCTTCATTTCATTGGCCATCAGGAAAACACAAGTAAAAACCAAACGAGATGCCACCACACACCCACAAGAATGGCTGGGTCAAATGATAGGCATTGCCAAGTGTTTACAAGGATGTGGAGAAACTAGAAATCCCATATATTACTGGTAAGAATGGAAAATGACCCTGCTACTTTGGCAAAGTGTTTAGCTAGCAGTTTCTTAAAAGTTAAACACACATTAAAACACAAGAATTCTACACATATATTATTCACTTAAAGAACTGAAAAATGCCCACACAAAAAGACTTGTACCCAATTATTCATAGCAGCAGTATTCATAGTAGCCAAAAAGGAGAAAAAATTCCAATGTTAAAAGAATAATTAAAATGTGATATATCAGTATAAAGGAATACTACTCTGCAATTAAAAGGAATTAACTACTAAACATGACAGAATTTCAAAAATATCTTGGTAAGAGAAGCTAACGTAAAATATATGCTTGTATGATTCTATTTATATAAAATTTCTAAGACAGACAATATAACTATAGAGATATAAAAAAGAGTAATGGTTGCTTGTCTTTGGAATAGGGATTTATTGAAAATAAACTGAGAAACTTTTTAAACAATAGACTATTTTTAGAGTAATTTTGGGTTCACAGCAAATTCGAGAGGAAAGTGCAGAGATTTACCACATATCCCCCGACTCTGCACATGCACAGCCCCTGCCCCCATGTCCCACTCACTATTAACACCCTTCACCACAGGCATGCATTGTCACAACCGATGAACCCACACTAACATGTCATTATCGCCCGAACTCCCTAATTTACATTGGCGTTCACTCTTTGTGTTGTACACTCTGTTGGTTTTGACAAAACATGATGACATATATCTAGCATTATAATATCATACACAACAGTTTCACTGCCCTAAAAACCCTATGCTCCACCTATTCATCCCTACCTTCCCTTAACTCCTGGCAATCACTAATCTTGTTACCATCTTCATAGTTTTGCCTTTTCCAGAATGTCATAGAGTCGGAATCTAGGTATGACATGGAAAGATGTTGAGCATCATTAGCCATCAGGAAAATGCCAATCCAAAGCACAGGATACCACTTCATACCCAGTAGATTAAAAAATAAAAAAACATATAAGAGCAAAGATTGGCAAGCATGTGAAAAAATTAAAACACTGATGCACTGCTTGTGGGAATGCAAAATGGTGTTTTGGAAAACATTTTGGCAGTTTGAAAGTTTAAACATACAGTTACCCTATGATCCAGTAATGCCACTTCTAGGAAATACCCAAGAGAAATTCAAAAAGCCCAAACAAAAACTTGTATATGGATGTTCATAGCAGCATCACTACTCATAATAGCTAAAAAGGAAAAACACCTAACTGGCCATTAACTTACTAATAAATATTATTAGATAATAAAAATAAATACTGATAGATCTTGATGAACATGGATGGATGAACGCTGAAAGAGTATGCTAAGTGGAAGAACCAATCACAAAAGACAAGATACTATAGGATTTATTAATATGAAATTTCCAGAATTGGAAAACCTGTAGAGAAAGAACTTAGATTAGGGCCAATAGCTAAGACAGAAGAAGGTGGGGAAGAAGAAAAGTTGGGCGAAACTGAGTGACTGTTAATGGAAACAGGGTTTCTTTGGGGGGAATGTAAATGCTCTAAAATTTATTGTGATGATATTTACACAACTCTGGGAATTGAGGTCTGCCCAGAAAAATTACAGCCATTATGAACATAATGAGAATGGTTTGTCCGACATCAATGTAACCTGGAAACCAAGGAGAGTGGACTGGCATGTACATGTCTTCATGTGTGAACAATGATGACTTCACTGTACTAGTCAGTGGGGGTGGTAGATGCCATTGGGTGAGCATATGTATTACATAGCCATTGCATTCCAATGACTGAGTAGAATAATGAATCTGCATCAAATTTTGCAATAAACTTAAACATTCCTCCACAGAAACTATTCAGATGAATCACAAGGCTTTTGAGGGTAATGCAATGAATGAGCGCAAAAAAAAAAAAAAAATGTGGCATAAATGCTTCAAAGATGGTTGAGAATCTGTTGAAAGTGATCCACATTCAGGAAGGCCTGCAACAAGCAGAACACCTGAGAGTGTTGAACATGTATGGGCTGCAATCAATAAAGATCGGTGACTGACACTGGAAGAACTAGAAGCTGAGCTGGGGATTCTGAAAACTGCTCTGTCTGAGATTTTGACATAGGATCTCGGCATGAAACGTGTTGTGACAAAATTCGCTCCATGGCTTCTGCTACCAGAGCAGAAGGAACATCGTGCTGCAGTTGCTAATAACGATTCAAACTGCTACCAATGAACCAGATTTCCTCAAGAAATCATAACTGGAGATGAATTATGGGTCTATGACTATGATCTGGAAACCAAGGTCCAGTCATCCCAATGGAAGTCACCTGGTCCTCCACATCCAAAGAAGGCACTCCAAAGTCACAGCAAGTCAAGACCACGTTAAATATGTTTTTTGATTAGGAAGGTGTTGTCCATCATGAATATGCCCCACAATTATAAGGATTACTATATTTCAATGTTCTTCATCAGTTGAGACATGCAATACACAAAAACAGCTGCACCTATGGGCAATGGGTGATTGGCAGCTTAAGCATGACAATGCACCCGCTCATGTATCACGTCTTGTGCAGTTTTTTGGTGAAACATCAAATTACCCAGGTAACTCAGCCCCTCTACAGCCCAGATTTGGTGACCTATGACTTCTGGCTTTTCCCAAAATTAAAATCACCTTTGAAAGGGAAGATATCTCAGACTATCGATGAGATTCAGGAAAATACAATGGGACAGCAGATGGCAAGTCCAACAAAGGACTTTGCAGAGTGTTTTGAACAGTGGAAGAGATGCTGGGAGAACTGTGTGATGTCCCAAGGTGCCTACTTTGAAGGGGACTGAGGCTTCCATTGTACACTCCTATGTACAATGTTTCTTGTATTTTGTATCTTCTTCAATAAATGTCTATTTGTTATATGATATGGCTGGATACTTCCTCATCATATACTGAAAACCACTGAATTGTACACTTTGAATGGGTGAATTATATGGTATATGAATTGTGTACCACAATAAATTTGTCATATTTTTAAAATAAAGAATAAACCTGCTATTTTAATGAAGGTAAAAATAACACAACTGGCTTGTGGAGATGGTTGCACAACTCTGCTTTGCCAGGGTTCTTATCCAAGAGCAGGAACAAGTGCAGTGTTTTGGTGGGTAGGGTGCTTAGGAGTTGCTCCATCTTCTGATTTTGTGATTTTATTTCTCCAGGACCCTTAATGTTTCCCTCTTCCTTCCTTCTTTCTTTCTATTACTACCCAGTGTCTGGCGGATGCCCCTCGTGACAAGTCACACCTTCTCCACCAGATGGAACGCCTCGCTGAGACAGCCATGTCCGTTCCCATAAACATGCAAGTTATTTCCTTTAATTCTCCAATAGCCAACACTGGTCAATCTAGTCTTAGAGCTCCTCTTGAAATCTCCAGTCTAGATGGGGCTTTCCTTTTGGCCGAGTATTCTGTTTCCATCCACCTCCTATTTTCCTTCTCCTCTTTTCTGAGTTTCCTCTGCTGGGATTGGGTGTTTCTCTAATTCGAGGAAATCTGAAGTTTGTAGTGTCCTATGTTTCTTAGTTATGCTGTGGCTTTATTTGCTCTCATTGTTAATCTGTACTCTTTCTTTGGAAGATGCATAGATAGATTTGGAGTTACCCAAATGCCATTATCCAACAGAAACCTAGAAGTCCTACAAAGTATTTTCATGATCTTGCTGGAGATAGTGTGTTACTGTCCTTTAAATCTCCAAGGACCTTCGTTTTTTTAGGGAGAAAATGTTTAAACAGAGAGCAAAAAAGCAGATACAAGGCAATATATAATTGAAGTTCTATTATCTACAGAAATTGTAAATGTTACAGAAATTTGGAATAAAAGTGAAATAATTGTGACAAATTATTGATAAAAACTTCAAAAAGGCAGGATTTTAATTTAATGGAAAATATAATTTGTTATAGAATTAAAGTCAATACTATAACAATAGTTCCATGAAAGTGGCCAGATACTATTTTAATAATTTGAGATATTAAATAGGTGTTATTTTCCTCCACATTTTCTCAGATTGTCTATTCTTTTGCCCACTCAGTCAGCGGGGTTTATTACATGTGAGGAAGCATAATCATTAAAAGTGAGGTAGGGGGACAAACTGAGTTTCAAAAGCCTAGTCCCCAAAGAAACCTAGGTCAAATAGAATGGATAACACACCATACACACACATATACACACACGGAAATATTCCCAGGCACTAGGAAGTGACAGCGAGTTAGACAGAAAGGGTGAGCTTATGATTTGCCAAGTCCCTGAAAGCAAAACCCCTTCCCTTCCGAGGCCATGAGGGACCCCTAGGTTTATTTGGGAAATAAAACAGCATAGGACACCCCTGCATAAGGCTTCATGCTTTTTGCTACTTGAAATGGAAGGACCCTGGCTCATACAATGTCACATCTATAAAAACTGGTAATTAAAAAGTTAGACATATTCTTCACTCTCTTAACTAGCCCCCAGCCAACGAGGTTATAATGTTCATCTTTACTCTGTTATTGTTTAGATTCAGAAGCCAATTTTGAAAATATGTTTCATAATGTTTTATTCATTTTTATTTATTTCCCCATAATAAATTCAATTAATATTTCCTCTATAATATACCCATTATATAATATATAAAGCTATGCATTCCTTATTTTTTAAGTGTCTGTCTCCTTTATTAGGTTGTAAGCCTCTGGAGGGTAGGGGACAAATCTCTTAATCTTTGTATCACCCACCAGCTTAGCATGATGACCAACAAACAGAAGTTGGTTAGTAACCTGAATGGAAATTATTTATTCAAATTAAAACTAAGTAGTGATTATCAATTCTTTAGAATTGGAACATTTGTATTTTATTTTCATGTTAAAAAGATTACTTTTTGCTGAGGACTGAAGTGTGGAAGGAAATGGCCTAGAAGCAATTTCAAAAACTATAAAAACTTTAAAAAACAAATTGTTATCATTTTCATTATTAAATCGTGGCAAGAATAACTTTTTAAATAGTGATTTTAAATATCCTTCTACAGAGAGCAGGAGGAAGGGGCCAAGATGGAGATGTAGGCAGAATCGCTTCACTTCCTCACACAACCAAAAGAAGGAAAACAACCAATTTAAAAACAAAGAACAACCAGAACTGCCAGAAAAACATTTGCATAGAAGTCCAACAACCAAGAAATATTCAACCAGATGGTAGGAGGGGCAGAAACGGGCAGCGGAGCAGAGAGGACGTGGAAAGGCAGTGGCTGGCGGACCGCACAGGCAATCCCACATTGGCGCGCAAACAAGCCTGGGGGGAAAGCAGGGGAGCGAGAATGACCATGAAACCCTGGGTTTCAGTGCGGGCAAGTAAGGACTCAAAACCACAGTTTGAGGAAAAGATCTGTGGGGATTGTGGCAGCGGGAGGAACTCCCAGCCTCACAGGAGAGTACATTGGAGAGACCCACAGGGTCATAAAATGAGCACAAACACACCTGCCTGCAAATCAGCACTTAAACAGCACAAACCACTTGTGGGAAGCAAGGGAAATAACAGAATGTGGGACAAGAACAGAGCAAGTGGCATTGTTTCCCCTCTGACCCCTCCCTCACACTGCCACAACGCAGCAAAGAGGGTTGCCCTACCCTGGCAAAATACCTAAGGTTCTGTGCCTTACACGTAACAGGTGCACCAAGACAAAGAAATATGGTCCAAATGGGAGAACAGATCAAAGCTCCAGAAAAAGAACTAAGTGACGAGGAGATAGCCAACCTATCTGATGCAGAGTTCAAAACACTGGTAATCAGGATGCTCTCAGAAATGATTCTGCTCAGTCACGAAATGAAGGCTACACAAACTGAAATAAGGGAAAATATACAGGGAACCAACAGTGAAGGGAAGTAAACTGGGATTCAGATCAACAATTTGGAATAAAAGGAAAAAATAAGCATCCAACTGGAACAGAATGAAGAAACAAGAATGCAAAAAAATGAGGAGAGGCTTAGGAGCCTCTGGGAAAACTTTAAACGTTCCAACATCCAAATCATGGGGGTGCGGGAAGGAGAAGAGGAAGACCAAGATATTGAAAAGTTATTTGAAAAAATAATGAAGGAAAACTTCCCCAATCTGGTGAAGGAAATACACTTCCAGGAAGTCCAGGAAGCTCAGAGAGTCCCATAGAAGTTGGACCCAAGAAGGAGCACACCAAGGCACATCATAATTAAGTTACACAAGATTAAAGACAAGGAGAGAATCTTAAAAGCAGAAGAGGAAAAGAGAGAGTTACCTATAAAGGAATTTTCATAAGGCTATCAGCTGATTTCTCAAAAGAAACCTTACAGGCAAGAAGGAGCTGGAAAGAAGTATTTGAAGTCATCAAAGGCAAGGACCTGCATCCAAGATTAATCTATCCAGCAAAGCTATCATTTAGAATGGAATGGCAGATAAAATGCTACCCAGATAAGGTCAAGTTAAAGTGGTTCACCATCACAAAGCCCTTATTATATGAAATGTTAAAGGGGCTTATCTAAGAAATAGAAGATCAAAAACTATGAACAGTCAAATGACAACAAACCTACAACTATCAACAACTGAATCTAAAAAAACAAAAACTAAGCAAACAACTAGAACAGCAACAGAATCAGAGAAATGGAGAACACATGAAGGGTTATCAGTGGGGAGGAGGAGAGGAGAGAATGGGGGAAAAAGGTACAGGGGATAAGAAGCAGAATATGTTGGCCCAAAGTAGTCAGGGGAGGTTAAGAATAGTATAGGAAATGGAGAAGCCAGAGAACTTATATGTACAGCCCATGGACATGAACTGTGGGGGAGGATTGTGCTGGAGGGTGAGGGGTTTGGTGCAAGGAGGAGGGGAATAAAAGGGAGAAAAAAATTGGGACAACTGTGATAGCATAATCAATAAAATATACTTTAAATAAATAAATAAATACCCTTATACTGCCAAGAACCTATTTTGTATTGAATATGCAAACCTAGAGATCATGTCACTTAATAAATACATAGGTCCTAGTCAGTTGCATACTTATGAAGTTAATCTGAAGGCTAAATTTCAATTATAAATTACAGAGCCTCATCTCTTGTTTCTTGATTGCCTAAATGACCTATATCCGGACATTTCCAATATGTGGCAAAATAATCTGCTGGAAAAAAAATCCTTTTGAAGATCAATTTCATTCAACCAGGTGAGGCGAAAAGTGATGTCTCTAATTCCTAATTTTTATGCAACTCTCCTTACGCAAGATAATGATTTAAAACCACCTAATAGCTAACTTGACTAACTTAAGGCGTGCTGCACAGGTTTGAATGCTCAAAATGAGCCATAAAACCTAAGATCCCCAAGGTTTGTAATTACAGCACACAGTTCAGCAGGAGTATTTATCCTGCTCCAGTTCTGAGAAGTTAATTTGAATTGAAGAGAGATTGGTTTTTCCTCTCAATTCATAGCTCTCACAGTTTATTCTGAGCATGTTTTCTCTTAAGGAAAAAAATCAAATATAAAGGAATTTTTTTCTAAGCTGAGTATGACATACATCAGCTGACATTTATACTTCAGTTGAAAATTAATTTATGTGACTATATAAACAGCAGATTGTGTTTTTTCATAGGGTGACACTACAATTCAAATAACTGTGTCAAATAGCACATCTGAAAGAACAATAATTAAAAAGTCCCAGCTCACTTTCAGTTAATTGTTCCAACAGATCACTAGCGCTAATCTCAAAGTTGAATAATGCTCTGATCATAGAAAGTTCCTGCAATCAATTGTGACCTACAGAGTTAGACAGGACTGTGGTAGCTTAAGGTGTCTCCCAATAGTCACTTTGGCAGCTAACTTCACTGAGTCACAAAGCTGAACAGAAAATCCAGATGCCTTCAAATCAACTATGCAAAGAAGATCACTGACTTTAAAATTCTCAACCCTAAACTGTAGTTATCAGTGCAATCCATATTCTATTCATGCATCTCATTTCTCCTCTGTAGCAGTCAACTTAGCCTAAGTTATGCTGCAATGATAAACCAAAATTTTAGTGGCTTCCAACCACAAACAAGGCTTATTTCTCAAATATGCCACACATTCAACACAGATCTAAGAGCCAGGTTGAAAGAGCCACCACTATCTGGGACACGCCAGATTAGGGGAAGAGGGAGAAAAAAAAGTATTGGTTGAATCGCACACTGATTCCTAAAACTTCTGCTTGGAAGAAGCCCTCATAATTTCATTGGCCAAAGCAGGTCACTTGGCCAAGCTATGCACGAGAGGCTCCTGGAACAAGGGACAGTAAAGGTTTCTAATAGTACAATCAATAATAAGGTAATAATACAATAATACGTTTATCATACTTTCTAAAACCATCAACCTTTATATTTCCCAAGAAAAACTTCAGTCTCTACTTGAACTCTCCAGGAGATTCTGAATCCTGTCATCCAAGGCAACAAACAGACCAGCCAAGGTGGTTCCTTTTCTAAACTTACACTTCAGGAATATTTTACAAAGCAGCCTGTTCCTAAAAACTAGACTTTGAAACTCTTTAAGAATCCAATACCATCTAATTCTCACAGCAGCCTCGGAAGCAGTTGTTGTGCCAGAGCACAGGGTAATTTACTCCTGACAAACAGAATAATTTACATCTGGAGAGATGAAAAGACAGGACTTATGAACAAAGTGTCAGAGTTCATAAAAATCTGGAATTAATCAAAAGTGTACTCTATGCATATTTTAAAAGAAAAGTATTCCAACTCAAGACTTTCCTTTAAAAAAGCAGGAGTCATCCAACTTCGATTTTGGAAGAACCTTACATTTAATTTTTAAGGTGCCTTAAATATTTTGAATACATTATACCATAAATTCCATTTTCTAAACTTTCACCCTCGCCTTATACTCACCCCAGGCACAAACTCAGCAGCATTCTTTGTGAAAATCCCCCTATGCTTGATACTTTTGGCAATCCTGTGTGTCTTGGCCCCAAGATACGTCTCATCAAAGACCACTGAGATCTCACCACCTTCCTAAGATGAACAGGAAAAAGTTGATGTGGCCACTTTTTAAATAATATTTGTCATGTCAATCTCTATCCCTACAACATACCAAGTCATTTGAATAAGTCATTTTTATTCAAATTCCTTTATTCACTATAACTGATGCTAAAACTATTAGATGAATGGTTGATGGGGAATTAGACATTTATATAATGCCAAAATAACCCCACCCACATTACTTACTCGACAGAGGGAGAAGCACATAAACGTCCAATGGAAGAAGTATCAGAGAGTCACCACCCTGATCCAGCCATTAATTTTAGAATTGCTAAATTATGTCTTTTGATATGATGCAATCTGAAGCATCACCAATGAAGTAAACAAAATTCATAAATAGTTTAGACAAACAGGAAAACAAGCTAAAACACCACCTTGAAAATCAATAAGTCAAACCCAGAAGGTAAGAAATTTCAATAAGCCACTGACATTAAAAAATAGGCTATTCTGAGTCAGATGAAATGTTAAGTGACATAACAAATGGACAGAATATGTGATCCTCTTTGGATGCTCATAGTAACCAGTAATGACCAGCATTTTGGGGACAACTGGGAAAACTGAAACATTCTTTGTTCTAAATGAGATAAAAGCTAAATTTATATGTACATATATATGTACAAGTATATGTAAAGAGAGAAAGAGAGCAATTAAAGGGAATACACACTAACATGTTAAGAGCAGTAATCTCTGCCTATTGGAATATGGTGATGTTTTTACTTATTTTTGCCTGTCGGTATTGTCTAATTTTGTACAACACACATGTACTACTTCTGTGATTATACGTGACTATTTTTTGAGGCTTTGCCTCAAAATAGATATATGAGTAATACTATGGATTACAGCCTGAAGTTGGCTTTCTGATTTTATTTTACCTTTGTGTATCACATCAGTTAA
The DNA here is from genome assembly GCA_004026765.1 of Micronycteris hirsuta. NCBI lineage: Eukaryota > Metazoa > Chordata > Mammalia > Chiroptera > Phyllostomidae > Micronycteris > Micronycteris hirsuta. The sequence goes on from PVJI01021567.1 coordinate 20,979, forward strand.
ATCTTCTTGTGTCTAAACTAAGAGAGAAGGGAAAAGTAGAGGTGAAAGGACAAACATCTTTTTACTGATCACTGGTTTGGCACTTGACCTAATGTGTTACATTTAATCTTCATAAAAACCATGTAAACTGGGTATTATAATCCCTCCTATACAGGTGGGAAAATAGACTCCCAAGAGTAACATAAGGTGCTTTAAGAAAGTGTACTGGGTGTTAACCGAGGCTCCCTCACCCAAGTTTCATTGAATTTCTCACCTGGGACTCAAGACCTTTTCTCCCAATCCCAAGAACTTCTACTGAATTGCTCACTGCCTCAAAGGGGAGCCTGTAAGACAATCAGGAAACAGAAATCTCACATCTTTGACTTTCAGGCTTAAAAACTGATCTTGTATGTTTATCTGGAAAATAAAAGCAGGAAAGTTTAAAGAGAAACAGAACAGTTAGATACAGTATGGGTTTCTACGAAATCGGGTGGAGGAGAACGGTAAGACCTCCAGAACTCATGTCCTGTTTTCCCGCTGGGGCCCTGGGAAATGGCAAGCAGCTCCCTACCCCCACATCTCACTGTCCCCACGGTGCCATGGCCCAGAAGTCTGGGCAGCAGTGGCGGCAAAGGACTAGGCAGAGAAGCTAAAGTGGTTCATCAAGGTCTGCATGAAGTGATCGAATAGGGGAGCTGGCAAACACTAGCTTCATGACGAAGAGGAGGAAGGCTGGGACTGGCAGGGTCAGACAGCAGATGGGAAGGGCCTCCTCCAAAGACAGAAGATTCCATGTGGAGGGCAGGATGGACTTAACGAAGAGAGAGCAAGTGGGAACTAAGGAATTCTGCAGAGGCTGGTATGAGGAAGGCCTAACAATGACCTAGGACCAGCAAAAGTGTTAACATCTCAGACGGTCCACCTCAGACCATGGCAGACCCCCGAGGGCCAGATCCTTTCCCACAACAGGTGCCATCCAGGGGAGAAAAGCAAGAGGAATATTCATAATTGAATGAGAGAAAAAAAGACACGATGAAGTTAACTCACAATTCTGCCATTAGGCTGAAAGGCATTCTGAAAATAGATACTGTCACGCAAGAGTAAAATAAGGAAATCTACTTATTCGCACTCTTAAGTATGAGGTTTAAAAATAATATAGCTAGTATAATTCATCCTCGTTTACAGAGCCAGTGGATGTCAGTGTAACTTCCCTTGTAAATTGCACTTCACAGTGCTACTAACACAGGAAAGGCTAACAAATATTTCATCATGATGGCAATTTCATAGACTAAGAATAAAAAAGGTACCTTGCATATAATGCCTTTGATATTCAGACCTAAATGTTAGTTCTGAAATAGAACTATAGAACATGTAGAAAGAAAGTCAATATTTTTTTTGAAATTTGAGATACATTTGTTAAAATTAAATTGCATTTTTAATTTCAATAATATTTCCTCTTTATATAAAAGGATGAATTTGACAATGACTTTTAAAGCCTCTGATCTGTGCATTTTTTATTTCTTCATATATTGTACAAAAACAAAGAATGGAAACTACAAAGTAAGTACAGCATTTTCACTGGCCCAAATCTTTAATATCTTACCAAAAAATCTATTCCTAGCCATTCCTGCAGCAATTTTGGCATTATTGTGCTAAATGATATAAGGAATGCTCTGGTTGGTATAGCTCAGTGGATTGAGCGTGGGCTGTGAACCAAAGGGTCGCCGGTTCGATTCCCAGTCAGGGCACATGCCTGGGTTGCAGGACAGGTCCCCAGTGGGGACCATGTGAGAGACAACCACGCATTGATGTTTCTCTCCCTCTCTTTCTCCCTCCACTCCCTTCTGTCTAAAAATAAATAAATAAAATCTTTAGAAAAAATAAAATACAAATAAAAAAATAAATGATACAAGGAATAAACTAAATAAAAAGGCAGTCCAAGAAGGATATTCTCAGTCTCAAGGAAAATCTGTGCTCAAAATTGTTATTTGTAAAAGCTCCATCTTGATTACTTTTGTTTCACCCTGGAGAATACTTTAATATTCAGCTGGAAATATAATTTCTGGAGGACAATATTGCCTATAAACTGCAAGGACAATAAGGGTAAAGGGGAGAAGACTGCATTGTTGCTGTGACTTGAAGCTAGAGAGTTCACTTTTTTAAAAAGTACTTTGTAGCGTGACTCACCAGGACAAAACTTCCATTGGGACACATGCTGCTACCCTCTGGTTAGCTGGGCCCACGTGACCCGTGCTTCACACTTTCACACAAAAAATCTATTAACCAGTAAGCTTCTTCAATGGAACTCAAATTAAAGTCTTAACAGTTGTGTATTTCTCATCATGAATTGATGTAGAAGCCTTTCACAAAGTGATCCTTAAGGCGGCATTGATATCATTGATAAATTTACTTGTTGAAAATGAGGTCATGAAACAGCAGGTCCATACCAACCATTTCCCCATTGCTGGCTGCCTCACCCCTGCTCTGCTCCGTGATGCAGGGAGCTGATTCCTGCAAACTATATCCCGAGACTCCCTGGCCAACCGGCTTCTGGTAAAATTCTTACCAGGGAGGCACTAGCAGGAGATCAGGGGCACAACAGGAGAAACTCGGTATTTTCTACTCCTGCCCCAACTTTGGCAGCATTTTCATCCATGGCTGTGACTCCTTTGTGGCTCCAGGTCCCTCTGAGTAGCTCTGCCCCTGGCTCTGGTGAGACCAATTCCCACATGGTACCCCAGCCCCACAGTGGGCAGCAGCTTCCTGCTGCAGCTAAGCTCTGAACTGCCTCACCATCCAGTCTGTTTTTGTTCTCAATAAAAATTGTACATACTTGGGCACAACATGATGACTTGATACACATATACGTAGTGAAATGATTAGGCTAATTAATATACTTTCTCACAGTTACCGCGTGTGGGGGTGGGGGTGGATGGGGGGGGAGGGGAATGAGAGCACCTAACATGCTGTAGTATTATTAACATGCCGTACTTTAGTTTTCTAGACTTATTCATCCAACATAACTGTTACTTTGTACCTGGTCTCATTTTCCCCTTTCCTGCCCCTGGTAACCACAGTTCTACTCTCTGCTTCTATGTATCTGAGTTTTCTAGATTTCACATGTAAATGAAATTATGCAGGGTTTTGTTGGTTTTCTTTTTTTTCTCTCTGTCTGGCTTACTATACTTAGTATACTATCTTCCAGGTTCATCCTTATTGTTACAAATGCAGAATCTTTTTTAAGCTGGAATAATATTCCATTCTCTCTCTCTCTCTCCCTCTCTCTCTCTCTCTCTATATATATACCACAATTTCTTTATCCATCCATCCATGTATAGACATTTAGGTTATTTTTAGCTTTCAAAAACATCTTTTGAATGAGTACTCATCTTTATTTCTCTCAACTGAACAAGCTGGCATAAGCTCTGGTTTTCTAGCTCAATTCTGCCTATTACAGGGACTACATAGATAATTAATGAAGAAACCAACAACTTATTTTGCTCTAGGTAGAAAAACACACTAAGCGGTAATCAGCCATAAGGCTTTCACTCACAGGGTATATACCAGGCATAAGGGTCCTGAGAAAATAAAAGAGGAAAAGATTCATTCATTCATTCGTCAAGTGCCCACCACTAACCGGCGACGTGCTACATGATGGGGCTGCAAAGGTATGCATGCGCAGGCCCTGCCTCTCTAGTGTCCAGTCTAATGGAGAATATAGGCATTCGTGGAAAATAATGCAAATAAGTGTAAGTTTACAACATTGTACAGCCAGATCTGTACTGTACAATACTTGTTTTAAAATTGTAAAATTGCTATATTAGAGAAAATTGTGAACATAACAGGATTTTATGTTTGCTTATACAGCAATTTCATCTGTGACAAAGTCTAGATGAACAAGCAAAAATGTGCAGCCAGCTAAACAGAGCCAGGTAGGAATGCACATGGGACACAAGCCAGGGACCTTCTTCCAGGGACCTCACTTCACCTTGGGCCACACCAGCTGGGGCACAACTCTCCAAAGGATTTCACCACTTCACAACAACCCACAAGCAGCAGCCTTACCAAAGCCCACTTCCACAAGGAAATGTCAGATTTTTTCAAGGTAAAATATAGTATTTATTGAAGTCTTTATGCATTAATGATTTTACATGTGCAAAAGCATACTACCACTTTGTATTACATTCCCATTTTCTTTTTTTAACGTGTCTCTGGGTGAATTTTCAATGTTGTACTCCTATCCTATTTTCCCATAAGCTCTGTGGGATTTTTTAATTATATCTTATTATGCTATTACAGTGTCCCAATTTTTCACCCTTTGCCCCTCTCCACCCAGTGCCCCTCTTCCCTCCAGCAATACCCCCTTGAGTTCATGTCCATGAGTCAAGCATATAAATTCTTTGGCTTCTCCATTTCCTATACTATTCTTAACATCCCTAAGTGTATTTTGTACCTACCAATTATGCATCTTAATCCTTGCACCATTTCCCCATTCTCTCCCTTCCCCCTCCAGCTGATAGCCCTCCAAATGATCTCCATATCTATTATGATACTGTTCCTGTTCTGGTTACTTGCTTAGTTTTGTTTGTTTGTTTTAGATTTATGTGTTGCCACTGTGAATTTGTTGCCTTTTTAAGGTTCATGGTTTTGACCTTCTTCTTTTTCTTAAATAAGTCCTTTTAACATTTCCTATAATAATGCCTTGGTGGTAATGAACTCCTTTAGCTTTTCCTTGTCTGAGAAGCACTTTATCTGCCCTTCCATTCTAAATGATAGCTTTGCTGGATAGAGTAATCTTGGATGTAGGTCCTTACTTTTCAGGACTTTGAATACTTCTTGCCAGTCCCTTGTAGCCTACAAAGTTTCCTTTGAGAAATCTGCTGACAATCTTATGGGAACTCTTTTGTAGGTAGCTCTCTGTTTTTCTCTTGCTGTTTTTAAGATTCTTTCTTTATCTTTAACATTTGACATTTTAATTATGATGTGTCTTGGTGTGGACCTCTTTGAGTCCAACTTGTTTGGGGCTCAAATAAGTGTTTTTTGGAATTATATGTTTATTTCTTTTGTCAAACTAGGGAAGTTTTCTTTCATTATCTTTTCAAATAATTTTTCAACTTTTGCTCTTCCTCTTCTCCTTATGGCACCCCTATGATTCGTATTTTGGCATGTTTGGAGATGTCCTAGAGGTTTCTAAGCCTATCCTCATTTTTTTGAATTCTTGTTTCTTCTTTTTGTTCTAGTTCAATGTTTATCTCTTCCTTATGTTCCAAATTGTTGGTTTGAATTCCAGATTCTTTCCCTTCTCTGTTGGTTTCCTGTAGATTATTCTTTATTTCAGTTAGTATAACCTTCATTTCTGCATTTATATTTTTTCTGTACTCAAGGAGTTGTCTGAGCATTCTCATAACCAGTGTTTGAACTCTGCATCTGAGAAGTTGGCTACTTACATTTTGCTTAGTTCTTTTTCTCGGGTTTTGTTCTGTTCTTTCATTTAGGCCATATTTCTTTGTCTCCTCATTTTAGCAGGCTCCCTGTGTTTGTTTTGTGTACTAGGTAAAGATGCTTTTATTCCGTCTTAGTAGCGCAGCCTATGTCGAAAAAGCTGTTGTAAATTGTGTGGGGAGGAGCCTTAGGTAATTGCCAGAGCAGGGAACCTGCTTCACCACTTCATGGCTGTATAGGGAGGGCTGGGAGAGTAGACAATGCCTTTGCCTGCCTTCTGGCTGTTCACCGAGTGTTAGCCCCATTTCCAGTCACTCCACCCCCTTTCCCTGCACAACTG